>APFE030141573.1:1292-72449 GCA_000404065.3 Pinus taeda
GGGGGGGGGGGGGGGGTGAATCAGTATTTTCAAATCAGATACTTTTCATTTTTCATACTCAGATTCATATACGCGTCTTCAGTTCAGCGTATCCGCGTATATACGCGACTGTGTTAAATGAAACTAGCGTACATGCAGTAATCTTATGATTCAGTTAGCTTATCTTCAGTAAATGTATCAGAACATTATTAACCATATCAACAGTAATCAAGTGTAGTAAAATAGAACAGATCATCACACATAAGAAGCACACATGAACACCATGATATAAGGTGGAAACCCAAAGTGGGTGAAAACCACCTGCTGCAATTCGTCTCTTTCTTCTTTTAATAAGAAACTTCTTTTACAATGTACTGGTGCAGTCCTTTACCAAAACGCAGGCTGCAACCTGCATAGAGCTACAACACTCTCTCTCATTCTCCAACTTCTCCTGGAAGGGAGCTACAACCCCCTCAGCTCTTGTACTAGTTCATATACTAGTACGTAGGTACTGACCTACAGAAGGATACAACCTTCTTTTCTTCAGGGACCACGTTTCATAAATTTTCATACTGGATCCATAAGTACAAAACAATCATTGCTGCAATACAATTTACACTTGCATCATAAATCTCTAAATCACCCAATCACTGAAACCCTATTATCAAAAACACAGAACACAAACCAGAGCCTAGAACTCTGCAACAACCACTAGAATCAACAGCAACCTGAAACACCAAATCTCATAATGCATACGCTACTTGACTATATCAAAACCACGTGTATACGCGCTTTCACCTAAGACAACCCATGTACAGATCTAAAGATAATTACTTATACCTTCACTGTCATATCCAACCCAAGCCAAGCGTCACAAACCGATAACCAGCAATACTAGATCTTCCCACTTCGTTAGACATCCATTCCTTGCTCTTACACTTTGCCTAATGATCTTCTCGTTATATAGGTTAGGCTTCTCTTAATACCATGGTCCAAAACCATGTAGAAACAATACCATGGACCCAATACTTGGGATCAACACTTCTGACGAGATACCATGGTCCACAACCATAGGTTAAAATACCAAGGACTAACTACCATGGACGAAAACATAAGTTTTCCCACATGTACATGCTTTTCCTTGCGTGAACGTGCGTGTATACGCATACGCATCTTCGGAACGTCCAACCTGCGTGTATACGCTGCTTTGTCACAATGAACCTGCGTATATCTCTTTTTTGACCTGTTTTTCTAAGATCTATTGTCTGATTAAGTTTCCATCACATGTATCAAACCTCTGAGTGAGTTACCATCAAGGACAACACTTGTATCATAATGCCAACAATCTCCCCCTTTGGACTTGATGGCAACCACCACACCAAGTCACTCTCCCCCTTTGACATCAAGGGCAAAGGGCAGACCGAGATATTCTCTTCCTTGGTATACCTTCTGCTATCCATACTCCCCCTGAGTACATGCTGAAGTTTCTGATTGAGCTCCCCTTTGTATATTCCAAGTTGTATCAATCCATCCATGCTCCCCCTGAGCAGATGCAAGTTCTAAGACCAGCAATTCATTCAAGACCATGACTATCATTCATCATATATGATCTGCACCATAAGCATTAACATCCAAACCTGCAATACCGTTCCTTTGATCAAACAGCAAGATGTATCATTTAGCTTCATAAACTTTACCAACAACTTCTAACCATAATGCCAACAATGCATTATTTGAAGTATATGCTCCCCTGAGCATGTTTCTATTGTAGATCTAACCCAAGAAATATATGAAAATATAAATAAACCCAAGAATAACAAGATCTTAATATATAGAAATGCTTCTTTATTATCAAACCCTTAAGGTAGGGTAACACCATACAATCACTCCTTAAGGAAGGAGAATACTCCACAAGCCATATGCCTGTTCATACAAGAATACTTCTCTTCATATCTCTCCATGTGGAGTCTCTAGCCTCTATATAGGCCTCATACATACAATACCATGCATCATTACTATGGTTTCCTCATACCATCAACTAATAACATGGGCCCCTTACATTATTATTAACTACTTGTGGTCCCTTACATGACATGGGTTAACCACCTTATTTATTACTATGGCCCATCCCATTATTACATTATTACCTTGGGTACCTCCCTCGGTACCCCATATTACCCTCCCTAGGTATATAAAATTCCACCCCCCTTACCATGTTTCGTCCCCGAAACATGGGAAGAACACAAATAATAAGATCTACTCAAAAGAGTAGTCCACTGATACCATGCATGTGCATCTAGCCATCCAAGAGAAAGGTGAACCCTCGATCTCGCTGGTGCCTCGCTCGCTTGAGATGGAAGTTGACCGTGGTAGCTATTCTATGTTGATGTGTAGTAGGTGGATCTTCACTCCTCTCTATCTGTCCTGCGGGGGTTGTTGTCCTTGTGACTACTAGGTTTCCATTTTGTTGGTTGTTTTCTTGTGGGGTGATGTGGGTGATGATATGTTGAAGTTTTAACCCACGGTGTCTTTTTCTTTAATTCCCCCTGCTGAGGTGCCTGTTGTGGTGTCTTCTTTTCCAATATGAATTCAACCACTGAGTCCTCCTTTGATGTATCAGCACCTGTAACCTTATTTGCTTCAGCCTCTGTTTATGTCTGATTGTCGACCATCAACTGCTCATCATCTGATATGTCAGACCCTGGAACATCTTCTGCTTCAGCCTGCTTGGACTCTATCTGTTTATTAATGGAAATATCTTGTAATGTAATTTTCTTCTTTTTATACCAGAGCTTCAGGAATTTCTTCTGTACATTAATATTGATAGTACCTACTGATTCCATCCAAGGGTATCCCAAAACAACATCTATAGTATCCATCTCTGAAGCATAAAAATCACCATGCAACACATATTTATCCATAGAAATTTTCAAATCCTTGTACACTTGAACATCATTATCATCCACTCGTGTGTTTTCAATTTTTTTTGCTGAAATTTGCAATTTTTTTGCCAGGTTGACATTTATGAGATTTTGCTTGCAACTCGGATTTATAGACACAATGATTTTCTCCTTCTGAATCAATCCATGAACCTGTAATAAGGAGATACCAGCAGAAAATAACCTTTTAGGTTCCTTGGTTTCCTTCTTTCCTATAAAAATAAAGTATTTGCTAGGCTGTGTGTCTGTCTGTGTGAGCTTATCCACAAAAATTTTACGGTCAAATTGGTCCATAAGAGCTTTTTTCAAGGCGTCCCAAGTGAAGAACCTTTCATAGCCACGTTGATTCCCTATGTACCATTGCCGTATTTCATAGTCCAAGTAATTGCTCCCCATCTTAAGCTGATTGTAATCATCATAGACGTGATCCAATTCGAAATATTTCTCCATTGTTGCTAGCCATTTGGCTAGATGAGAGCCATCAAATCTATACAAGGCCTTCAATTTCTGATCTAGGTACCCCATCGCAAAAAAATGGGCGAAAATTTGACATTGTTACAGTTTCGTCAATATTGCTCAGAATCCTTATTATGACCTGTTTTTAGAAATGGAACAATCATTCTGCATCTACCGATGTGATAGAAATCTTGATCCAGGCACTGGAATTCCAGATCTGCACTACTACTCTCCCGCCGTCACCCAAAATTTCTGAAAAAATAGCTGATTTTAAATCAGCGATATCTCCCTCATCCGGACTCCAATTCGACTGATTTTTTTTTTTGAAATTGGGTGTTTTTTCACAAATATTCCATATCGGCAATTAGATATTGCACATCTTGCACCAGGACATCTAGATCTTCACCGCAAACTCGCTGCCCTGAAAAATTATCTGCAACCCCACTGATTTTTAGATCAATGATATCTCCTTCATCCGGACTCCGATTTGACCGATTTTTTTTTTGAAATCGGCTATTTTTTCACAAAGAATACATATATGTAATCATATTTTGCAGATCTTGAACCAAAACGTACAGATCTGATCTGCAAACTCGCCGCCCTTGAAATCCTGCAAAAAGTAAAAAAATCTCCACTTTTGTGCCCAAGAAAGTGATCTGATACCACTTGTTGTAGATCTAACCCAAGAATATTATGATAATAGAAATAAACCCAAGAATAACAAGATTTGAGTAGATAGAAATGCTTCTTTATTATGAAACCCTTAAGGTAGGGCAACACCATACAATCACTCCTTAAGGAAGGAGAACACTCCACAAGCCATATGCTTGTTCATACAAGAATACTTCTCTTCATATCTCTCCATGTGGAGTCTCTAGCCTCTATATAGGCCTCATACATACAATACCATGCATCATTACCATGGTTTCCTCATACCATCAACTAATACCATGGGCCCCTTACATTATTATTAACTACTTGTGGTCCCTTACATAACATGGGTTAACCACCTTATTTATTACTATGGCCCATCCCATTATTACATTATTACCTTGGGTACCTCCCTCGGTACCCCATATTACCCCCCCTAGGTATATAACAGTTTCAACCATTTCATATCATGACCGAACCATTTCTTGGGTCTGTTATGCTACCCTTTCTTCTGATCTCCATATACACGACTCTGCAGCCTGTAACTCGCGTATATACGCGACTTATCTTCATTATATTAGCGTATGCAAGATGGAATACTTAATTTATTCACTTTCAATTTCCCCTGTGTCTGTTATGTTAGCTAACTGAGTTATGTCACACCTTTCTTTCTCTAATTCTGTCTTCTGGAACTGTGATGATGTATGGTCCTCTTATTTTGAATTTTGAAATTTGCTCCTGCATTCCCTTGCTTTATGTCCAAGTTTGTTGCATGTATAACATCTTACATATTTCATGTTCCTTCTATTGCAATCAATTGCTTTGTGTCCATATGCATTGCAGGAAATGCAATATCCTCTGAAATACCTAGGATGTGATGATCTTTTGTGATGGTCTTGAACCATTCTACTTCTACATTTGGTTGCAACATGTCCAAGATTATGACATACATAACATTCAACATTACTTTCATAGTTAGGAGCAAAGGATTTTCTTTGAGGAATTTCTGTCCTTGGTTGTTCCTTATTGAGCATTTCAGATTTCTCATTAGAGTTTCTTACCTCACCTTGTGAGTTAGATTCACCTTCAACAGATTCATAAAAGCCAAGACCAGTTTTGATAATAGGGGATCTTTGACTACCAAAAATGTCATCCAAAATCTTAGTACTATCTTGAAATTACAACAATTTATCCTTTTCTTCTAATTTACCTTTTAAGATATTTACCTCAACCTAATGTTATTCTTCATTTTCCAGATATTGTTTCCTTAGGTCTTCTTCAGCTTTTCTTCCTTCTTCCACTTGTTGCTTTAATTTGATCACTTCATGTTCTTGTTCTTTAAGAGCTTCTCTGTTCTACTCCTTTGATTTTTGAAGATCTTCTTTTAGAGAGAGGATCTTTGATTCAAGTCTCTGAATTGTTATGCTCTGATCTTTTACTATATCCTACAATTTCTCCCTTACCCTGGTTACTATCTCCAATTGTTCGTTTAATCTGGTAACTTCTTCAGTTTCTGCATTCTTCTTTTCATATTCCATGAGACTTCCAATGTCTTCACTACCATTGAATGAGTCATTACATTTAACATGGGTATAATAGCTTCTATTACCTTCTTCAGACATCTTTCCTTTGTTATGAGGGCATCTAGCAGCGTAGTGACCGACTCTACCACATGAAAAGCATTTGAAAGGTGGCTTACCTTCAAACCGTCAAGTTCCCCATTCAAGATTCTTAACAAAATTTACCTCATCTTCTTCCTCTGACATGTATCCTGATTCTTTGAATGCAGCTTCTGATGGTCCCTCTTTTCGCATCTCAAAAGCAGATAAGATTCCGTGAAGCTCTGACATGGTGATTTTCTGCAGATTCTCCTTTTCTTCTATGGCAGACACTTTGGAATCAAATATAGCAGAGAGGGATCTCAAAACCTTTTCAACTAAGACAAATTCCTTAAATTCTTCACCCAAATTCCTCATACAATTTACAATCTCATCCATACGTAGGAAGTAATTAGCTATGCTTTCATTACTATGCATCTTAAGATTTTCATACCGGATTCTGAGAGTTTGAAGCTTTGCTCTTTTTACCTATTCATCTCCTTTGTAGCTTAGAATGATTTTGTCCCATATTTCCTTAGCTGATTTGAAATGCATGACCTTCATAAATTATGATTGTGTTAAACTTCCCAGTATGACAGTAACAACTTTGGCATTGAGCTCATATTGCTTTCTTTCTGCTGCATCTGTAGGAATTGCTGATGGGAATTTGTATCCTCCTTCTACGATTCCCCAAACTTCTGCTCCAAGCGATTGTAGATATGTTGTAGTTCTTATCTTCCAGTGGTAAAGTTGTTCCCATCAAAGATTGGTGGCCTGATATGTGCCTCTCTTTTTGGATTAGCCATTCTGATGGATCTTTTCTTTCAAGCGATCAAGCTTCTTCAAAAGAACTTGCTCTGATACCAATTGTTGGAAATAATACTAAGAGGGGGGGTAAATCAGTATTATCAAATCAGATACTTTTCATTTTTCATACTCATATTCATATATGTGTCTTCAGTTCAGCATATCCGTGTATATACGCAACTGTGTTAAATGAAACTAGGGTACATGCAGTAATCTTATGATTCAGTTAGCTTATCTTCAGTAAATGCATCAGAACATTATTAACCATATTAACAGTAATCAATTGAAGTAAAATAGAACAGATCATCACACATAAGAAGCACACATGAACACCATGATATAAGGTGGAAACCCAATGTGGGTGAAAACCACTTGCTGCAATTCGCCTCTTTCTTCTTTTAATAAGAAACTTATTTTACAATGTATTGGTGCAGTCCTTTACCAGCACGCAGGCTGCAACCTGCAGAGAGCTACAACCCTCTCTCTCGTTCTCCAGCTTCTTCTGGAAGGGAGCTACAACCCCCTCAGCTTTTGTACTAGTTGATATACTAGTACGTAGGTACTGACCTACAGAAGGCTACAACCTTCTTTTCTTCAGGGACCACATTTCATAAATTTTCAGACTGGATCCATAAGTACAAAACAATCACTGCTACAATACAATTTATACTTGCATCATAAATCTCTAAATCACCCAATACTGAATCACTGAAACCCTTTCATCAAAAACACAAAACACAAACCAGAGCCTAGAACTCTGCAACAACCACTAGAATCAATAGCAACCTGAAACACCAAATCTCATAATGCATATGCGACTTGACTATATCAAAACCGCGTGTATACGCGCTTTCACCAGAGACAACCCGCATATAGATCTAAAAATAATTACTTATACCTTCGCTGACATATCCAACTCGAGCCAAGCATCACAAACCGATAACCAGCAATACTAGATCTTCCCACTTCGTTAGACATCCATTCCTTTCTCTTACACTTTGCCTAATGATCTTCTCCTTATATAGGTTAGGCTTCTCTCAATACCATGGTCCAAAACCATGTAGAAACAATACCATGGACCCAATACTTGGGATCAACACTTCTGACGAGATACCATGGTCCACAACCATAGGTTCAAATACCAAGGAATAACTACCACGGACCAAAACATAAGTTTTCCCACATGTACGCACTTTTCCTTGCGTGAACTTGCATGTATACACATACGCATATTCGGAGCATCCAACCCGCGTGTATACGCTGCTTTGTCACAATGAACCTGCGTATATCTCTTTCTTGACTTGCTGTACTAAGATCTGTCGTCTGATTAAGTTGTCATCACCTGTATCAAACCTCTGAGTGAGTTGTCATCAAGGACAACACTTGTATCATAATGCCAACAGAAATGAATTTAGCAAATGAATAAACAAAATAAAACTTTCACTTATTCAACTATAGAATACTTAGTTTGCTAATTAAATAATTAAAATGATTATTTAATTATATGAGACTAGATAAGATCAATTAATTAAATCATAAAATTTTCTTAACTAATGAGAAAAGAGGGAAAATATTGAAAGAAATAATTTAATTATTATGTGTAAGAAGGAATTAATTAGGTCTTAAGGATTTTTGTTTGGAAGAATTTAAAGTATGTAAACAATTTAAAATAATTTATTTATGATGGAATAAGGAAATGATGCTAAGGATAATGGAAGAAATTATGTTACTTAATATTCGATGTCTACATTTTCCCCTCTCCAAGATAATAAATTTTACAACATCATTTAAAAGAAACAATGTCATATTACCCAAGATGTCAAAGGAATAGAGAAATGGGAAGTAATTTCCGCCTTAAGAAATTTTGCAAGAAATCTCTAAAAAGGTTGGACACAAAAGAGAAATCCTTATTTTAATATAGTAAATTGATGCTATAGACAAAGGTATAAGGTATAAATATTTTAAAACATTGTTAAACCACCGTTGCATTTAGCGACAATGCTGTCAAGCTTGGATGTTATGCCAAAGCTAACTACAACCAACCCGGTCACGGAGTTTCTCTAGTCATTGCTAAGTTTATCCCACCAACCACTGAATTTGGCTGGATCACCAACTTTCATGGTGGTCCAAACTTATGTAGCGCGAAATATTTTTTTTCCTTTTGATAGGTTTGACTGTAACTTTAACTAGGCATAACTTTTGCATATAAACTTAGATCTAGGTGTCATTTGCATCAATGGATTCCTTGTCATGAGATCTTAAACTTGGTTCTAATTATGTTGAGTTTCACATATTTTATTTTTTATATATTTCAGGATCCTCCTTGATGAATGGGTGTATAAAGATACCCAAAGTTAGGTAATGTATATCTATTATTAGATGGATGGATGAATTTATTATGGGGATGTTGGAATGGAGCAATTATATCTAGTCAATGATGGGGTGATAGATGGATATGTGTTAGGTATTTATTATAGATGAGATGCATGTCTATTATAGATGGATATGGAAGAGTTATTATGGAAGTATACAAAACTTGATAGATGGTCAATGAATCCCATTACACATGCTTCCTACAGAATAGGTTTTTAGCATGGTCTTTATGCAAGGTGTCATAGAAGTTCTTACCATAGAATGCATTATTTCTTATTAGTGACTCTCACATTTGTTTTTGTAGGAGCTACTAATGCATTTGGAACATATCCATAGTGTCTTATTTTGTTGATCGTATTATGCAGCATTCACATTTTGGAGTGAAGGTTTTTTATTAGTTTTATTTCAATTGTTTGTGATATCATGAATTTTTTTCTTATTGTTATTCATGTAACCTATTTGGCCATAAGGTATCTGATTGTAGATCTAACCAATGGAGGAGAAGCATATTTCAAGAAAGGTATAGATTTTTCATGATCAATAAGAGTTCTAATCTTGTTTATTTCTATCTTGGCCATGTGGAGTGCTTTACATGCCATAAATTTTACCATATAGAAAGATATTGTTTGTTGCCCTGATACTCAAGGAAAAACCATCAAAAGTAGCAAAAACAAAGAGGACCTACCATTAAAACAGTGAAGGAAGAAAAGAAGGAGATGAAGGAAGAAAGGAAGCAGCCAAAGACCATGTGGACAAATGAGGAGAAACAACTCTTCAAGTAGTGAAGAGAGTCCCCTACTGTAATGCATGATTATTTCTTGCGTACTTTTAGAGGATTGTGGAGTTTATGAGAGGTGCATACCTCAGGGCGAGTGTATGATAGTTATAGTAGCAATTATGATGACTTCATTACCTAATCTAAATTCAGGGCGACGGGATCATCCTATCTATTGGAGGTTTATTGAGCTCAGGGGGAGCTATGCATGGTATGATATATACATGTGATATTTGACATATTATTCATTGTTTTCACTCAGATGTTTGTAGTTGGTATACATGTATTTTCTGGGTGAAATTGATACATTTTTCATCCATATATATATCTATATATATATATATATATAATATAATATATATATATATATACATATTCTTTGTTTTCACTAAAAAGTTGCCCGTTTGAAAAGATGGTACAACCATGGACCAACAATGTATGAGATATCTTATGGTGGTTATTACAACCATTTATATTGTATTGTGTCATCATTTTATGTTGGATGAGAGTCTAGTCAATAGTATCTTGAGTCATCATGGTGTTAGGGATATTATGGAGGAGCCTTATGGAGTCATTTATAAGCCACATCTATCGGCTACTGATGATCTAATAGTCATGATGTATCATGTTTTTGATTCATTAGTCCATATGATATTATGCTATCAGCAATCTAATTCATTATAATATCGATGTAAAAGGCTCATGAAGCTATGTACTCATATTGTGTTATGATTGAGTCATATAGTCGTGAGTCATGACATTATGTAATGGTCATGTATGAGGTTATTATGTCACTAGTACAATAATGTATGTATCAATGTATATGTCATTTGAGTCATTGCCATGTGGAGCCTATGTCCATATGGTGCTTCTATTTGTAGGAAGGAAGCATTGTTTGCAGTGGAATCATTTCAATACAGGTTGGAATTGATCTTGGAGATGGCATATGTTTAGGGGTAGCATTATTTGTTCCTATTCAGTTCATCCATACAGTGGTTTCATTATAATAACCTTGGAGATGTCATGATGTGGTTCATCCTATGCTATTAGAGTTGGGGGTTCTTGGACTGATGTTATGTTCATAGATGTTTGGTAGTCGTTGTTATGTAGTGGTTATGGAGAGTGTTCGTTGATGATCATGTGCACATTGTTGCATGCTTTTTTTATTATGATTCTTCTCATTAATGATTGTAATGTTGCCTCATGTTGGAAAATTTTTGTTGCTACTAGAGGTGTTTGTTTAGGTATGATGTTATGAATGTTGATTGGTTATATGTGTTTCTCGATGTTGACATGGAGAGTATGGTTATTGGTTGATATGCATTAATTTTCAGCCATGTTAGTTGCTGCAATATTTTTGCTTCAATTTTGTTGCCTATTAAAATGGAGGTGTCCATTTTCATTTATGTTAAAGGGGGAGTCGTAGAGGATGATCATCTGGAGAGTTTGTGTGGTTGTCATCAATGACAAAGGGGGGTATTGTAGGAATTATGGTGTGTATGGTTCCAGCTAGTTGATGTTGGCATTAGTTCATGATGGAAGCTAGCTCATGTTGACATTGATGTCAACCCTATATAGCCTAGCTTATGTTTGGGTGCCTTCATTGTATCAAGGTTACATCTATGGGAGTTGAGATTGAGTTAATTTCGTTGGAATTGATTTCAATTATACAATGTCATCCTTGATGATGTATCTTGTTGGTTGTATGTTGTTCATAGTCAGAGTTTCACACTTGATGAGTTGGCATACTAGGTCTTCGTTTGGGTCTTAATACTTATGCTCATGAGGATGACATGATGCAACATTGTGTTGGCCTTTTGATGATGATGGATATGTGCTACAATATGTTGCATGTCAGTTCATAGGTAATGCAAGTTGTTCAAATGTTTATTAGAAAGTGGAGGTACAGTTGGCACTCTTTCCAACCTTTTCATTAGACTTCTTGGTCAACCTGGTAGTGACACTTGGGAGACTTTTACAATCCACTTGTAGAGGTGTTATAATCTTAGCATAGGTTTGGAGGTGATTTCAGATTCAGGAGAAGAGGATCCAATAGGTGGCAGAGGTTATGAGTTGAGGGTTTGTAGTTTTTCCTTATGCTCTGCCCTAATCGTTGCCATGGAGGATTATCCATGCAACTGAAAGGATCTAGTCAATGGGAGATATGACCGTACAAGTGATTGAAGGCTCTAGTTGAGTTTAGCCATTTTTGTGCATGCGACTAAGGTTTTTAATGAAAGATGCTTCACATTCCTCGTGCAAATCAGATGGAAATTAGCATGGAAATTCCCAGAGGATTTTAGAATAAAGTTAAATGGTCAAGAATGGTTTGAAAATGTCCTCTAATGATGTGAAACCCTTTAGTGCATCAGTACTAATGTTAGTAGATTAATTTTTTCTAATTTGTGCACCTTTGTTCCTAGCCCAAATGTCAATTTCTCCCCTCAAGTTTTCTATACTTCACTTTGTAGTTGAGTGATGGTTGATGGTGAGTGATAATGAGTTAGAGAAGGTTGCATTGTGTGAGTATGATTCATAGCCATAGTGAGATCAATTGCTTCAGTGTATGATCTCTAATGGCAGAAGTAAGAGAAGATCTATTTCTTGAAGCATAGTATTGATTTAGATCTCCATATTTCATATTAGTGATGTAGAGAGTTGTAGAAAAGTTTGGTATTGATTGAGCTCCAAATTAGTGACTCTCATTTGTTTTTGAAGGTGTTGTTGATGCATTTGCAACATAGCCATAATGTATTATGTTATCGATTGTATTATGAAACATTCATATTTGGTGTGAGGTTTTATTATGAGTTTTATTTTAGATGCTAGAGATATTACTCAGTTTCTTGATGTATGGTTGTTACCCACTATTTTGCTAGCATTGATAGCACATTGTTGGTGGTGTTTTTAATTATGATTTTCATAGAGTCTTGCTTCTAAGGGTATGATTGAAGAGATGAATTAGAGTTGAGCATAGTATCTTGGATCTAGTTTTAAAATAGATTAAATGAGGTCTACATAGACTAGAGGAGAAATGGCTTCATGGATGTGGAGAAGTGATTACAAAGTTTCAGCAAGAGGAACAATTTTTCAATCCAATGGTAATTGGATAGTCCAATTGGAGTTAGGCAAGGATTGATTTATAATAGTGGATTTTAGCAGACAGTATTCTGTGGATTCGTGGAGAACATAGCCTTACAAGCTTATCAGTAGAATCAATTATCTAGTCTGATCGAAGTCAATTGATTGTATATGACGTCAAGTCTCTATGTTGATGGGAGTCAACAAATCTATGTAAAAGAAATATTTGGCATAATAGAAGACTCAGAGCTAGCAACAACAACAAGGGTGGATTTTTTCCCAATGAAGAGTTTTCAACCATATATCTTGTGTCTCATGTGTTGAAGTTTTCTTGTGTTCTTGTTCATGGTTATGTTGCTCATATGGTTTATTTTGTTCTTATGACTTATGTCGTGTTGTGTTATATTCTTTCCACGACTAGCTGCCCTAGTTCACTAAGGTGTTAGAGGGGGGGTCAAAGAGGGGGGGTCAAGCCCCCCTTCGTTGCGCCGATTGCGCAGTGGGGCAGTCATAAGGGGGGTGGAAGGCCCCCCTGTCCAGGGGGTTTGAGGGTGGTGGGTAGCCCCCCTCTACGAGGTCGAGGGAAACACTCTGAGGAAAACATTTTGGGACCCTATATTAGGTGGGCGGACCTACCTATGGTTTTTTGCATGATTTTAGCACATGGTTTTGGGCGTGATGGTTTTCTGTCCATGGTATTGGATGCTTTGACATGTATATATATGTATTGTAACATTGAAAGGAACATAATGAAAAATCAATCTAGTAGTCCCGGTTTTGGAATCGAGGGGAAAATCTCTATGTATATGTGTTTTATGTGTTACGGTCTCGCATTATTTATTTCCTGTGTTTTAGAATTTGTATGTAGGTAATTTATGTAGGGGGTTAAAACCTACGATTTATGTGTGTCTATATATATAATATATATATATATATATATATATATATATATATATATATATATATATATATATATATGAAAATTCTTAATGAGTTGTTTCTAATTAGCATGTGTGATTTAGTAAAGTAAACAAAAGAAAAATTTTGGTAAATCACACTATTGATTCAACCCACCCCCCCTCTTAGTAGTGTTAAAATATTTCTAACATTCGATCCAGTTTTTAAAATACTTAGTGACAATGATTATCAATCTATGTCCATTGGAAGAGGTGGAATATAGTTTTACTATGAAATCAAGTCTCCATTGTGAGAATGGCGATGTAGTCATCAATTGGAGCTCTTGTGCTAGTTCATATATCAAATCTTTGTGTTGTTGATAGTGAAAACAGTTCTTACTATATTGTGGGACATCTTGGTTTATATTGGGCCAATAATAATACGTTCTAAGAAATTTCTTAACTAGGTTTGGACCACTAGAGTGTGAATCACATATGCATTTGTGTATCTCATGTAAGAAAATATTAGCCTCTTTTGATTTGATACATCTAAGGAGGTCACCATTGAGACCTCTTTTATATAGTGTATCACCAAGTATAAAAAGGTAGGATGAACAATGAATGGATGTTTTCTTGTCAATCTTCGTAATTTAAACTGCTAGAATGTTATCATGAAGGTATGTATAAATGAGTTTATACCAAGATGAATCTGGGCCAAATATTTCACACAAGTTTAGTATCAGAAACCTTAAAAACTAGAATGAAATATTACTTAATTATGAAATCATATCATTAACTATTGTTATCCATGTAAATTAGATATCCTATGCTTTCAATTACATCAAAGTTATATTGTTTAGTCTTGTTACCTACTCAAAATTAATGTCAGAGAAGTATTTCTTGCAAATGTCATCCATATTTCTATAAGTCTTCAGTTTTTCATAATTTTCTTTTGTACTCATCATTAACCTCTTTGATGTGTTTCTAAGAATATCCATAAACCTAAATCTTTTTGATGTTTCATTTAATATGTGTCCTCATTCATGTAATTTAAGCCTCACATTCTGGTATGATATTTGTACATTGGAATACTATCGTATATGGTTTCAATACACAATCACCCTGAGGTGCAATAAATAGTGTAACTTGTTCTTATATATGTATACGATGAGAACCATCAAATTATAATTTTCACTTGGGTTTAATTGTGATATTAAAGATTGATACATCAATAATCTTGGACACTATGTCATTCTCTACATATATTGGCAATTTAGCCAACTAATTTGCAATAAGTTATGCCTTAATAGATTTCTAATCCATATGTTATAAATTTTATTGACTTAAGATTAATACAATTAACCATATACCATGTTAGAGTTTCCTTAGACAAAACATATTTTAGTGTTTCAACGTTTCAAAAAGAATTGGTTTGTCAATTCAACATGTAGTGTTTAAGATTCTAAGTAGAAAATATGACTATTGATATAGTATATAAATATATCTTTCCTATTGTCATCATGTTGTGCTAGGAGAGATCCTAGTATTATTGAGATATTGAAAATGTAAAATATCAATAGTCTAATGGTCTACCTTCGACTGGTATCACAAACAGACTTGGTAATTCTAGGTATTCTTTCAATGATTGAAAATCTTGTTGACACTTCTCATTAATTTAAAGGTAGGCTACTTATGTAAGACTTGAGTGAATGGATGACATTTTATGGTAATTATAAAATGAATAGTTTAACATAATTTAGTTTTCCTTGAAGACTCCTTAGCTATTTCATTATAGTTGGTGGAGGCATATCAATAATTTATTTGACTTTAGGTGGATTGATCTCAATGACTCTACATGAGACAATGGATCTCAATATTTTCCCTAATGTGAAACCAAAGAGACACGTATTGGGATTTAACATCACCTTTTATTCATCTAATACATCCAAGACACTTATCATATTATTGAAATGTGATCCTCTAGTAATGGATTTACCGAGGTGGCATCTACACAATCTTACATGGTTTATTGATACAGGTCATGAAAGATGATGTTCATGTCTCTCTGATAGGTTTCCCCAATCTTATTGACACTCAAAGTAATGAAATTTCAATAGTAATCACCCAAAGAACATGTGAATTTTATCTTATGTTGGTCCTCCAGTGCTATATGGATTATATTATTGCAAAAAATTCACCCATTAAGGAAATAATATCATGATCAACTTTGAAATATGTTATCAGACTATATCTGGAAATGTTAAGTCATCATTTGGAGATTATTTATCTTAGTCTCTAAAGTTGGAAGAGATTCTCATGCACCTATTGGAATTTGAAAAAGGTACCAGGGTTGAGATCCACTCACCATAATTAATAGGGAAAATGAATCCAACATCTAACAAATTTTGTAGCTCCACTTTTACTAATAATCTTGTTTGAGGGTGAATTTTTTGAAGCTTTTATTTGATTGATTTTTCATTTGGAAGTACTATAAAATCATGGACCACTACAATAGGGTCTATTCCAGGCATATCAGTATAGGACCATGCAAATTTTATACTGAGTTTCAAGAGAAACTTAGTGAAAACCTTATTTTATTTGAGAGTTAAATATGCTACTAGGAAGATGTTATTTGGAATACCTAGTGTCCCAATATTAGTCCCCTTAGAAAGTTCCACTAGGATTATTAAATTTTATTTATTCCTTGTCATAACAGGGACATAAGATCCTTCCTCCTCAAGCACCTCATAGATATTTTCACTCTCAGATATATCCTTTATTTTTACTATCTTCATATATGGTAGTGCCACAATGTTTTTTTCACCAGTGGATCACTCGACAATTTTTATATTTCCATTTTTGCAATGAAAGGATTTGAATATGTACCTAAAGTATTATTGACATCTAGTTCCATTACGAATCCTTCTTTATGATATCTTTGCGGCTTGTTTTCACTTTGTCCCATGAACTGAGAGATAGCTTCATAATTTTTAAATAAATCCAAAACGAGTGGTCCTTGTTGGTTCCTGTAAGTTTTAACTGTGTGAAAAAAATTACCTACAAACAAATTATTCAAATATAAAAATATACAATGGAGAAAACATAAAACAAATATACACAAAGATTTTCCCTTGGATCCAAAAACGGGGAATACCAGATTTATTTTTCACTGTATTCCTTTAAATGTTACAATAAATATATACACATGTTGAGGAATTCATCAACCTCAATACACTAACCTTGGATTATAACCTAATTTTTATTCCCTTGACCGAATCTACCAAATACCATGGGCAGAAAGCCATCATGTCGAAAACCATGTGCCAAAACCATGCACAAAAAAATGGGTAGGTCCATCCACCATCTTTGCGTCTAACCGCCACCCTTGTCTTCCCAACTATTATTAGGTCCGCATAAAAGGAATTTCCTAGGGAACTTCCCTAGACCCCATGTAAGGGGGCTACCACCCCCAGTAAACCCCCAACAGGTGGAGCTTCCACCCCCATTGTGACCCCCCTACTACACTAGTCACAGCGTACAATGCATGGGACTATTTGTGGAAATAATATAACAAATACCCAAGAATTCTAATGTATTAAGTTATTATAGCTAGACAATTGTTGTTATTTAATGGAATGCATGTTTATGATACTTTGATTAAATTGAGAATGGAGGTATCGAGGAATAACTTGTTAATATGTAATGAATAATCCTAAATGGTATTGTAATTAGAAGTATTAATAGCAATATAAGTGGCAATCACATTTTTTTATTTCCCTTAGAATTAACGCTCTTATCGAGTGTTCCAAATCCATTTCCTTTACATTTTGTATCTTTATTTAGAGAGGTGGTTATTTTTTCTTCCTTGTCCTTCATGATATTTATAGCCGATTTTTTGATGAGTGAATATCTCTGAGGATATTTATCAATAGGTACTAGGATGGGTTCTTCTTCTTTATATAGCCATTTTAGATGTCCTCTTCAAATTTCTCTTTATCTAGTTATCCCTAGTGTGAGAATATTGTAAGCGAACATGTTATTGTTACAGGAGAAACTCGTTCCTTGAGTTTGGATTTTCCATATGCTTCAAGAGAAGTGGGATGCTATCTCATGAAAAAGAAGCTTCATGATTCATATTTTCTTATACTTTTATCTTGTACTTGGACATTAATCTTCGATTTTGGAAATTTTATGTTTCATGATGAAGAAAGTGTAGAGGGGTCCACATAGGCTACCTCATTGGTAGAAATTTGATACACATTTTAAGTTTCACTCCTAGGTGCTTAGAATATTCATAATGTTTAGGATCTCTCTAAATGGTGATTTTTATGTTGTTATACAAAAACTTTATACATTGGTTAAATGTGGAAGAAATGGCTTTATGGCATAATTATCCATTCAACATAGGAGGAGATTGTAAGGTAGATGAGGGTGTAATAATTGACGATTGACATCACTTGCAATTGGAACAATTTGCATTGATAAATTTATTACTCCTTCTAACTATCACTCCACCTCATCATAACACTTGATACTTAATTTCTCATCCTTAGCCACAACTTCATTAGGATATCCCAATTATTTAACAAAACTCAAGAAACAAATATTTACATTTTCTCTACCATTTATCAAGACTTGTTTGGCCTTGTGTTTATGCATATAGAATTATATGTGTAGTGCATGGTTATGATTTGGTATGGGTGGAAGTTATTTTTCGCAAAATATTAGTTTTTGGGGTGAAGAAAGGTTTCCTTGTGATGAGATCTTAAACTTGGTTCTAATTATGTTGAGTTTCAAGGACTTTTATTTTTATATCTTTTAGTATCCTCCTTGATGAATGGGTATATATAGTGTTGGGCCTTGCAACAGACATAAATTTACTCTTGATTACACTATCTTTTTCCTCCTTTTTATGCATTTGTGGCATGATGTAATAAGGTTTTGATAAAATTTCAATAAGAAGTGAACGAAAATTATTTTGATGCGATTTGGTTGTCAAAACTAAATTTCTTTTCCTTTTATGCAGAAATTAGTGAATGGAATAGTTGTTGTTCAAATTATTGAACAACAAAAGCTAAATAAGGAGAAAAGAGCGCGTCTTGTGCAGTCATATTGAGAAGCGAATCAGGAGGATCAGTGCAAGATGGAAGATTATCTGATAATAGTATTTAGTTGTGAATTCCTTAGGATCTCCTGATCCTGACGAATCACATTTGTCTCTTTTCCTCTTTCACTATAAGAGGGAAAAAATGAATAGAACAGAGGGACTTAACTCTTTCGCCTTTTTACTTCAATTGTAATTTTAAGATACAGAGCGTTATTCGGAAGGATACATCGTTCTGTAATGACATTTGTATTTGATGAATAATATATCATTTTTGTTGTTGTTCATTCATAATATTTTGAAGTAATTAAGCAGTAATCGTTGGCGGCTTGGGCCCGGTCACTAGTGGATTTCACTGTTGTTCCCTATTTTATAGTTTACCTTTCTTTTACTGCAAGTTTAATTGCTCTTTTTTATAGCTTTACGATTGATTTACTTTCACTAGTGTTGAGTTTGTGTGTTCATTGTGTTAATTCTTATTTTTCTTGATTAGCTTCATTTATTTATGTCATAGGTTTATTTAATTATTAGCTAAGAATCATTTCTTTTTAATTGAAAGCCAGAGTGTTATTGGTTAGATCAGGTTCATTACTTTTATGCAGAAGTTTAGATTCAGCTAAAAGAGCTCTGTTATTTCTATGGTGCACTTGTTTGATGTAATTGCAATTAGAACTTCTTGATTAAGATTGAGTTTTGGTGCTTGAATAGGTTAATTTCCTTGTAGTTACAAGTTTGATATTTATTATTTGATCTATTTACTCTTGTATTGAATTAATGAGATATCTTAAAGCATTACTCTCTGTAGATATACGATCTTCATCACTTTTACATATTATGTACACTCTTCAAACAAAAAGACTTACCCAAGTCGATAATTAATATGAGGCATTTAGGAGTTCTAAAAGACACCTTATATGTGCCCAACATTTTGGTGCCGTTTTCGGGGATAATGTTTCCATTTTATAGAAGGTGATGTATGTTTGATAATTGTTTGCTGTGAAAGAATTGGGTATTAAAAACGGAAGGTAAGAACCTACGTACTAGCAAGTAAAGTGCTTGCTCCCCTGTTCACTTTTCAGCACAATTACATAGGGGTTGAAGTAGAAATAGATGTTTGATGTTTGTTTGTTGTGAAAGAATTGGGTATTAAAAATGGAAGGTAAGAACCTACATATGAGTAAGTAAAGTGCTTGCTCCTTTGCCCCCTTTTCAGCAAAATTGCATAGGAATTAAAGTAGAAATAAATGTTTGAAGTTTTGTATGAAGGACTAAGAAGAAAAGAGTAGAAAAAGATATAATTCCTCCGCCTAGATGTAAAAAATATAAGGGATTGGTGCCCCTTGGATGATCATACTTCATTGACGAAATCATCAGGAAATCTGAGTCTCAGTCATCAGTAGGACCCCAAACCGTTTCTACAGGAAATCCTACTGTAACCCTTCAGGCCACAGGATCACCATCTGTAGCTGACATTGAGATTCACAGTAAGATTGAAGGGTCTGAACAGACTTTTCAGAACACTGAAAACTTATAGCCTAACCCCTTAGAAGAAGGGAATTTTTGCAACCTCCGTGAAGGAGAAGGACAAACAAGTAGTGCTAAAAAGACTAAATCATCAGAACCCAAATCTCCTAAAGTAGTAGTTGAACAAAGGACACCCAATATTCCAGACCAAGGTAGTGTTGTTAAAATCATTCTAAAAGTATCTTCTAACCTCCCCAGGAACAAATCTCCAGCTCCAGAAATCCCTGAAGAATGTTGGCATATTTTTTATCAAATGGCTAATAATCAGAAACAACCTCAGACCTCTACATTACAATACCCTATTGTTGATATAGTTGTCAATGCTCCCATGAAAGCTATTCCATTATAGAATATTCCTACCCTTGATGGGCTAACTTCAAAGGATCCTGATGCATTCCTTTTTGTATTTGATGTTTTATGTAGGGGGTATGATTACACTATTGACCCCCAGAAGTTGAAGTTCTTCCCCTCTACTCTGAATGGAGTAGCTCTGTGTTGGTTTATGGGGCTTGGTGGAGGTACCATCAATGACTGGGACCAAATGAAAACAGCCTTTCTAAAAAAATACCAATATTATTTCGAAACTAGAAAACTGAAGGATGAAATCTTTCAAATGATAGATAAGACTAATGAGACTCTTGAAGAATATGTAGAACGTTTTCAATATAATCTGCAAAGATCTCCTTATGCAAATTTCCCCCCTGAAGTTCTTAAAACTACGATGATCAAAGGCGTGAAAGACTAATGGGTAGAAACATTAAATTTAATGGGGAAGGGTGATATTTATCAAGAAGATTATGACAATATTATACAATTGTGCATCATGTGTTCCAGAGGCAGTATGAGGCTGAAACCAACTGGATGTGATTTGATCGCCAGAGACAACAAAGCCTCAGGGGGAAGCATTAGACGAGTTGAAATCGGCAATCTGCTGGCAAATTTCAAGACTGATTTCTTGGGGACCCTGATGACATAATTGGATATCATGCAAGCCAAACAAAAACAGGCTAAACTAGAACAGAACCTAGCTATTTTTTTTCCACGTTGCAGAAAGAAACACAATCATAGAGAATGTCTGCTAGATATGATACAAACATGCGCTATTTGCATTAAGCATCATGCTACGGAAAGTTGTCCATCGCTTCCTAGATTAAAAGCAGTTTTTAAGGAAGCAGAAGAGGAAGGGGAACTAGTATATCTATTGAACCAGTTTCGTTAGTGGAAAGCACGTCTGATAGGTATGCCTACAGAACCTTCTTCATTCTTTCCTTCCTCGCAATTTAATTCTCAGTAGTGTCTAGGGGCAGCATGGAAAAAACCAGCCACCTTTCTCTACTTGGCCACCTCAAACATTTTCTATGCCATCATGGCCCAACCAATAAAATCCAAATAATAATTAGCCAAATTCCTCTAACCCTCCACCATTCTGGCAGAACACCCCCTATTCCTCTCAATGGTCTCCTTCAACGTCACAAAATCAAAACTGGTAACCAAATTGGCAACGATTTGCAAACCAGCCTATGGGGATAGTTTCTCTGCCTCAACCAACCTTACCAGCACCTTACACATTGTAGCAAAACCCTCAACCTAATATATGACCGCAACTCCTATCTCAACCCAACCCAAATCCTAACAACAGACCAATCCAGTCAGTACAAATTATTGAGAGTCTGGACCCTGAAGTTAAGTTGAGAGAATGTAATGAACTTAAGTTAAGATCCGGACACGTAATCACTCCAGATGAGGACAAAAATATGCAACCTGAAGTTAAATAAACACATCCAAATAAGCCTTCAACTATAGATGACTAGTAAATAAAAAGGGAGAAGATACAGTTAGGTAGAAAGATCCTGGGAGAATTATAATTGCTTCTCCCCCATTCCTAGAAAGATAGATAATACCTCGACCAATTGAATATCCTAACATTGATCTTTTGGGTGAACTCAAAAATCTATGTATAAAAATACCCCTCCTCCAGGCCATTCAAGACATTCCGATATATGCTAAAACCATTAAAGAATTGTGTGCAAAGAAGTCTGTGAGGAAAACAAAAATAACATAAACTGTCCCTGTCGTCGGAACTTTGTCTGATTTATTACTAGCCAAAGAGACACCTGTAAAATACGAATACCTGGGAAATCCCATTGTCACAGTATAGATAAATGGACACTCTTTTCCCAATGCTTATGAAGTGCTTGGCATCACAGCCTTAGAACCAACCACTACTTTGCTGGAACTAGCTGACCGTTCAATCATTAGGCCAGAAGGAACATTACAAGATGTGATGGTTTCTGTGGACTCTTGGGAATATTTGGAAGATTTTTTGATCATTAACCCTAGAAATCGGCTAGATGGACATCCCTTAATATTGGGAAGGCCTTGGCTAGCAATAGCCGATGCTTATATAAGTTGGCGAATAGGCAGTATGACCATAAACAGAGGGAATGATGTAAAGAATCAAGATTTATACCATCCTGCACAGCCAAGCCTGACCATTTTAAAAACTAGGATTCAACCAACAACATATTTAAAAGGAAATATTCGTTCACCATTGACTGTGGAAGATGCACTTGAATTCAAAAACCAAACAGAAGATGATGTCATTAACACCTTTATCAATCACCCTGCTATAGTGTCTAATTTGAGATGTCACGTGATTGAAGCAGTCCTTGACAATAAGATTGAAGAAGATTCCTTGAGAACCATTAATGACCAACCAATACCAACAACCACTATGTATAATAGCAAGCCTACTGAAATCGAGCAAGGGAAAATCCTGAACATTAACAGTAATCTGAGTAATGACCAGAAACAAAAACGTATCCAAGTCCTTAAGAAATATAAAGAGGCTTTTGCATGGGACTACCCAAACATGGAAGGGATTGACCCTCAGTTATGCACGCACCACATCTACACTAAAAAATATGCAAGACCCATTCAACAGCCACAGTGTAGATTAAGTCATCATCAAAAGGATATTGTGAAATAAGAGCTTCAAAAATTGTTAGATGTGAATTTTATTTATCCTATGTCTAATAGTAAATGGGTTTCTCCATTAGTAGTTGTCCCCAAAAAGAGTGGAAAATGGTGGATATGCGTTGACTACAGAGAACTAAACAAAGGAATGCAAAAATACCATTTCCCCTTCCATTTATCGACCAAGTCCTAGATACATTAGCAGGAAGGAAATTCTTCTCTTTCCTAGATGGCTTCAGTGGCTACAACCAAATTCAATTTGCCTCTGAAGACCAGGATAAAACTACTTTCATCTACCCCTGGGGAACATTTTCTTATAGGCTATTGGCTTTCGTATTGTGCAACGCACCTGCAACATTCCAAAGAGTCATACTCAGTATTTTTGCAGACTTGATAAATGAAGGATTGGAGGTGGACATGGATGATTTAACACCCTATGGATATGAATTTGATCACGCATTACAAACATTGGAGAAAGTCCTAGAACTGAGTATTGCTACTAGGTTATTTTTAAGTCATGAGAAGTGTCATATGATGATGATAGAAGGCCTGATTCTGGGTCATTACATTTCAGCAGTTGGAATTCACATAGATCCAACAAAGATACAAGTAATCCTCTTATTAGCTACTCCCTGCACTCAAACAGAGTTACGTAGTTTTTTTGGGTTTGATGGATATTATCGTAGATTTAGAAAGAACTTTTCACAAATTGCTGCACCTTTATATGCCTTGAAAAGAAATGTTGATTTTATATGGGCTGATAAATGTGACACTACATTCATAGATCTGAAATGGTTAGTATCGACAACACCAGTATTACAAGGCCTGAATTGGGATATACCTTTCCAGGTTTCATCAGATGTATCAGATACAACTATCGGAGTTGTTCTTCATCAAGAAGAAGACAAGAAAACCTACGCTATATATTACATCAGCAAAAACCTAACTCCTGCTGAGTTGAATTACACAGTAATAGAAAAGGAGTTTCTAGCAGTTATTTATGCTATCAACAAATTTAGATACTATATCACTGGATACCATTTATTTCTTTATACTTATCACTTTGCTATTAAATATTTATCCAATAAACTAATTACAAATAGAAGAGTGACTCATTGGTTACTACTTTTGTAGGAATTTGACATAACTATAAGGGATCAACTAGGGAAGGAGAACCTCGTGGCAGATTTCCTCCCCCAAGTGCCAAGAACAAACGATACAATGGCAGTAGAGGATCAGTTCCTGGATGAACATTTGTTTGATGTGGTCATAAAAATTCCATGGTATGCAGATGTAGTGAATTACTTAGTAGTGGGAAAATTTCCCAAACATCTGACACCCAGAGAAAGGAAATTGATTGTATAGTGTAGCACTCGTTTCTCCTAGATTGGAGGATACCTTTTCCACACGGGAGCTGATATGCACATCCGCAGGTGCATTAGAGAGGATGAAATTTATGATATCTTAAAATACTGCCATGATGGACCTTGTGGTGGACACTTTACAGATCGCAGAACTGGTCATAAAATTCTACAGATGGGCTACTACTGGCCCGCTATTTTTAAAGATGCTAAGAAATTTGTCCAGGCATGTGATAGTTGCCAAAGAATGGGCCGCCCTAGCCAATCTGATGAAATGCCCCTGCATCCATAGCTGCTGATAGAACCCTTTGAGCGTTGGGCATTAGATTTCATTGGGCCGTTCAAACCACCATCCAACTAGAAATCGTATATATTGGTTGCAACAGATCACGTAACTAAGTGGGTGGAAGAAGTAGCGTTACGAAGAGCAACAAAAGAAACTATTATTAATTTTCTTTTAGAAATTTTTGTGCGGTATGGCTTACCCATAGAAGTAATTACTGATGAGGGACCATAATTCATGGGTCACAAGGTTGTTGCTACACTAAAACATCATCACATCACACAAAATTACTTCTTTGCATCACTTGCAGGTGAACGGGCAGGTGGAGAGCGCCAACAAAGTTATCGAAGCTATTTTAACAAAGACAAACTCATCACATCGATGATACTGGACTTCTCAACTGTCAGAGGTCACACAAATTGGAGAAACACTACTAGATACTCTCCGTATCAACTGGTATTTGGTAAGGAACCCATTTTTCCCATAGAATTTGAAATACAAGCACTAAGGACAGTCGAGGAAGTGGGACTGGATTTAACTGAAGCTCAGGTTAACAGGTTACAACAGATAAACGAATTAGATGAAATTTGGCTACTGCCTCTACAACATACGACACTTATTCAATAGCAAAGAGCCAAATGGCATGATTCCCTGATTAAGAAAAAGACATTTCATGAGGGCAACTAGGCACTTCTTTACGATTCTAGGTTTCAAGACTTCCATGGAAAACTGCAAACTAGATGGTTAGGCCCCTACGAAATAAAGCAAGTACACGATAGTGGCACTCTTACACTCTCCACCATTGATGGATATGGCTCTTCTTTTAAATCGAAAGGGCATAGGGTGCGCCTCTACCAAAAACCACTTACCAGAGAATCTTTCTATCAGCAGATACGTGAGGACCCCACCATGCAAGTTTTAGCTACAGAAGGAAATCCTTTAACAGCTTCATCTTTATAAATTTTATTTCTTTTTTGTAAAATATGTAAATATGATTACTAATTTGATTTGATTTGATTTTCTTTTTCTTTTTTTCTGCTCGCTTTGTTTTTCAGTTAATTGAACAACTGTTGTTCAATCTATTGAACAACCACTGTTTAATCGAATTGAACATCACTTTCTTTCTTTTCGTTGTTTTTCTATTCAATCTATTGAACAACACTTTATTTCTTTTCATTGTTTTGCTGCTCAGTTAATTGAACAACTACTGTTCAATCTATTGAATAGTTGTTGTTCCATCTATTGAATAACCATTGTTCAATCTATTGAACTACACTTTCTTTCTTTTCGTTGTTTTGTTGTTCAATTAATTGAACAGCTGTTATTCAATCTATTGAATAGCTACCGTTCCATCTATTAAACAACCGTTTTTCGATCTATTGAACAATACTTTCTTTATTTTCGTTGTTTTGTTGTTCAATCTATTGAACAATAGTTTATTTATTTTCGTCATTTTATTTTTCAGTTAATTGAACAGCTGTTGTTCAATCTATTGAACAATTTTTTTTCAATCTATTGAAGAACTGTTGTTCAATCTATTGAAAAACTGATGTTCAATCTATTAAACAATTGATGTTCAATCTATTTAATTGTTGTTGTTCAATCTATTGAAAAACACTTGTTTTCTTTTCGTTGTTTTGTTGTTCATTTAATTGAACAATTGTTGTTCAATCTATTGAACAACACTTCTTTCATTTTTGCATTGTTTTACTGTTCATTTAATTGAACAGTTGTTGTTCAATCTTTTGAACGGCCGCTATTCAACCCAATTGAACAACATAATTTTTCTTTTGTGTGATTGCTCTTTGCTTATCTCAGCTCCAATTTTCTTTTGTTTTTCATTTTTTTTTCTTTTCATGGCATGAAGTACACTACTTTTATGAGGACAATAATTTATGGATTCTATTGAAGGGAGTTAATACCATTAATGTTATGATATTTAACAAGACAACTTCTTGATGATAGAATCTTATCAAGAAAAGGGACACAGTTATTTATATACTACTTTTCTACATTGTTTTTTGTTGTACATGATACTGATTGGTCATCTTAATACCATGCTCGTTCCACCCTTCCTGGTAATAATCTTCTCTTTCTATAACAAATAAGACTATGGGTATACGTTTTCTATTAACATGATCAACTTCTTCCACCATCCGTGCTCTTAAGGAGTATTAAGCCTCCCTCTATTTATCATAAAAATGTGTAATAATTGTAAAATTTTGTTTTCATATGGACGATAAGGGCTCTCATTACGAGCTAGCCTACCATGTTCATAAGGTTGTAGCAAAGTGACATTCCCATTTCAGCCACCACACTAGGGTTGTGATCCATTGGATATCCAAAATATCCTTGGAATAGGAGGTCTCATCACGAGATGGCTTGATCAATTTTGCTACATCCCAGTGAATGGCAGTGTGATTATCTGGTTACCATACCAACACGTTGATCTCTTCTATAGAACAACAATGGAATTCTCCATTTATAAATTGAGGATCCTAGCTCATATGGGTTAAAAAGCAACCTTACTGAGGCTATGGCTGCCTGCTGGCAACAGAGGCTCTACTTATGGTATTGAATTTATATCTTATCGTCAATTATTACCATGATAACCTCTTCTTATTCTTCCTTTTTAGAGGAGAAATCGTTTCCTTAATTTTTCCCTGTTTTGAACCTTTATGCCTGAGATACTTCTTTTTCATTCAATCGTATCATTCTTAGCTAGAATACCATCAGCAGAGCATACTTTTGGCATGTCATTGTCCTTTTATTTCTCGCATAACTTATCATCAATCCAAAGCATCCTATCCCTTATTCATAACTATCTTTACACACTCTACTCTCATTATAACCATACCTCTTGTCGTCCTACCATTTATATGTGTTCTCAGTTTCATTCAATGTCGTACTATTCATTCCCTTGCCTTGTCGTAAGAGAAGCCCTTTTCCTGTCTACTCAGTCATAGGCGACCTCTCTTTTTATGGAGGGGGAGGCTTCCCATTATACCTTTGCATGTGCTATATTTATTCTGCTTAGTGGACTTGATATGTTGCTATGATATCCCATGATTAAATGACATGTGGTAGTATGATAGTCTGAGAATTAATATCATTAATTATCATGGAAATTCCACTTGACATTATGGAATTTAGTTGTTACATCTACTTGTTGTTCCATTTTACCAAAGCAATTGTTGTTCTCTGCTGTGTTAATCTTTGAAAAGTGTAGGGAGAATATCGAAAGGTTCAAGCATTATGGGTGGAAAATCAGTTTGTCGAGAACCCTTAGTGTTGGAAATTTCTGACAGGGCCAGGGAAATTATGGTGCATGTGGGATGGATGTCATATTTCACTAGGCTTTAGGCCCCTAGCGGTGAGATAACCCTCGAATTTTTACTACACTTACAGAATGGGTAGGCCACAGTAAAAGGTATAAGGATAACAATATCGAAGGTTGTGATAGCTGAAGTTTTCGGGCTATCAGCAGAAGGAGCAGTACCTTCTAAAAAGCATGTCATGTTGCATGACGCGGTGGAGATTTTCAAAGACGCAAGCGAAGAATTAACCTGAAAAGGCAAGGGCATTCAACCACCCTCTCTGGGAGAACCATGGTGCAAATTGGTAAGTTTCATCTAGAAGTACATTACCTATGATGGTCCATGGCATGTGGTAAAACCACGACAGCTTAAACTCTTAGTCATTTTAAAGCAAAAGCTTAGTATCAATTTGCTATTTTTCTTAAATTCATTATTGCATGATACAGCTGATAGATTAAGACGGATTAAACATCCTAATACTATAATCACTCATCATGGTTTGATCAGACTGATTGTTATTCACAATTTTGCTCAACAAAATTTAACTTGGGATAATTTTATAGCACCACTAGAGATTAGGCCAGACCCTGTAGTACAAAATTCTGCAACCTTGGAAATTGGACCGCAAAAACCTATTCCAAAGAGGAAAAGAACTGCTCATACAGTAATAGAACCTCATAAGCATAGGTGTTCTGTGAGGCTAAACACAGTTCAGAGGACTTTTGTAGATCCTCAGGGTAGCGTTGAATGCTTGGAAGAGCCCTCTAATCCAATTACTATACAGGAATCTGAAGCAGAACTGTAGGAAGAATGTAATTATGAATCGGAACAGGAGGAAGAATGCAATTATAGACCTGAACAGGGGGAAGAATGTAATTTAAATCAGAACCCGAGGAAGAATGCAATTATGAACCAAAACAGGGGGAAGACCATGATTCTAACCCAAAACAAAGGGAAGCACAATATTATTTTCAAAATGATGATGAACTAGAAAATGAAGCGGGGCCTTCTCAAAAACCACCTATGAGCCCCCGAGATGATTTCTTGCAGGACTTTGAGAAAGGGATGGCCCAGGTTTTTGCAAATTTGAACGCATATATACAACCTGAAGGATCACTTGACTAGAACATAAGAAAAGCTCAATCCTTAGGAAATTTGGGTCACACCTAAACTTTTCATTCCCCAGGAGCTGCAGACCAGGAAGAGGAAGTGGACACAGAAATAATTCATGAACCTGATAACCAGTCAGGTGACATGGTTATAGTGGAACACAGGGAAGACGAGCATTGTTACATAGTAATTTGTCACTACCTTCACCCCTAGTCCATCTATTGTGTCATGTGTCCAAAGTCAAACATGCTCATGTTGAACAAATGCTCTCTGATCATGCCAATTGACCCACTTTTCCTAAGTTACCTGCCTCATCATGGCCGTTGGCTTAATAAATGCACTGAAAGGCACTCCTAAACAATCAAGTTGTGCTGTCAGCGTGGAAGTACATTTGATTCCCGCGATGGTCTGATTTCATGCCCCAGCGCGAGGTTGCTTATTATCTTCAGCGATGATCTGACTAGCTATGTTGCTCAGTTGCAATGTCAGCACTGAATCTCAGTTATGTACCCGCGATGACCCAGATTGGGTGAATTTGTTCCAACAGTCGACCTTTTGCATGACTTCAAACTTGGTTGTTTGCATAGGTTGTATCACCCTTCCTTCCCTGGCATGGCATTTCCATCAATTGTGCTACCTTCCTTGGTGATAAGCTCTCTTTTCCCCCTTTCATGGAGACTCCTTCTCCTATTTAAACACTCACTTTTGATATGATCAGCTAATAGTTAATAGTTTCTACTTGGAAAATTCTTGGATTGAGCAGTGTTGTTAGTGCTTTTGATAGATAGCTGGTGTGAGTGTGATAAGTGTGAGAGTGTTGATAGCTTGGGGAAGGTTGTGAAGTTCCCTTGATTTCATAGAAAACTTGCGAGTGAGAGAGAGACGTTTGTATGTTGGGAGATCCATCTTCAAAGAGTGAATGCTTGAAAACATGCTAGTTGGATCCCTCTGAGAAGGCCTGTGACGTCAAGACTTTGGTTGTAAGCTTACTCTTATTTTATTATTAATGTAATCAATCATGTTTTCCTATGTCTTGTATGTAATGTACTTGATAACTCATGACTTGTTGACTTTGTAAGTAAATAGTTTATTGTTGTTTTCCGATTATGTGCTTTGTTGTATTTCCTTTGCTTTGTTTCAGGTTGATCACTCGTTGACAAGAAGGAAGCGAAAGGTGGAGCAGTTCAACTGAACTCCATTGACCACTGATTGAGGTAGGCCTCTAACTTTAACTGCTTAAGGAAAGCTATTGTTGATCTGTCATTGTTTGTGACTAGACCCACTCTAGGGCTAGAGGGGTTGCCTCTATCCACAGAGGGAACACTTTCTTGCATCACAAAGTGGCAACTCCACTGGGGAATCTATCCTATGTTCTTCTATTTACTCTTGTTTTGATTTTGAATTTGGTGTCTCTTTTCTTTTGGGGATTTACTAGCAGTCTTTTGGATCACCTGGGTTGACCTGGGAGGTCCCTCTATTATCTGTTAGATTGGTTGGTTTTGGTTTGGGAGTTTTTGGATTGTTTTCCATTGTTTTTTGCATCATCGCGGATTTTAGTTTAACAGTCGTGCTGAGATTGCGATCACTCTTTTGTAAAATCCTACGCATCACTAGATAACGTCACACAGTCGCAACGACTCCTGAATCGGATCATCGCGGAAAAGACATGTACAGTCACGACGTCAACACCACTTTATAGCTTTGAACCCGCGATGATCTCAGGTTGCTAGTTTAATTCCCACGACGACTCTTGAAATCACATCATTGCAGAAAATAGGTGTACTTCCGCGATCATCTTGGGTTGTCAATGTAAAACTTGCGATGACATCTCGAGTTGTCTATGCATCACTAGTGATGGTACCTATTCTGGCGATGACATCTCTAGTCATCTATGCATCACTAGCGATGGTACCTATTTTAGCGATGACATCTCTAGTTGTTAGTGTAGCACTTGTGATGATTCCTGAAAGTTGTTTTTACAACTTCACCTCCTAAATTCGTCAATCTTGTTTATCCCCTGTTGTTTCTTGTCTCTCATTAGCTTGTTTTAATTGCTTTTGGTCAAGGTACTGTATCTTTGATTTCACTGAGTGAGTCTTGTGTTTTTAGACTATGTGACCTAGCCCTTTAGAAGTTTTGTCAAGAGACCGTTTGCTTGGGTTACTTGTTTGTTCAAGGTTCATCCACAACCTTCTTGTGATTTGCTTGAGGCTCTTTCGCCGCTTGTTTTCTTGCTGGTTGATTTTTAGTGTCGATTATTGAACCAAATTTTTATGTTGATTCAGTTTCTTCACTACTAAGCATAGATCACAATTGTTTGGATCGATCAGTTCACACTTGCTTGTTTGCTTCTTTGAATTTAAAACAAAAAGAAAATCAAAAGTTTGCATTCATTTAGCATACAAAATTGAAAGTACATTTGCATTAAAAAATTTCATGTTTGAGAAATTGGAAAGCAAATTTTACATCTTTCATTAGTAGTATTGATGCATCGTGAGATTAGTGTATTGATGCATTGTGTTTCTTAGTGTTTGAATTCGCTTGTATTGGCTTTCTTGGTTTGGGAATGATCTCTCTACCCTTCTGTAGGTAGGTGTTCATTGAAATGGAAGATGCTTTACTCATTCTAGCTGCATCCTAGGTTTTGTTGTATACATATGGTAGGGCCTAGAAACTGAAACATAATTCAAGATCAACCTTAAAATGAACTGAATAAATCTAAAAACGCATTGGAAGATAATTCTCATTATTTAGTGGTCTAGGCTAGAGGCATGCTCTGGCATCATTAAACCTAGTCACTTTTTTTTCCGCTCAAGGTTGGGTGGCTCCTCCTTCTGTGACTCAATAGTGGTCTAGTACGGAATTGTGCTCCCATCACCGTCAAGTATATGTTGGGAGACCCCACTAGGCTGTCATCCTATATCCTTAGGAAGCTATGTCTACCACCTTTGCAAATCGTAATGCACCGAACACAGCATTCAGGAAGATTGACTGTTGTACGGAAAGTCCTTGGTTTTCATATGACTGCTAAGGTGTATATGCAGTTTTATGGGTTGTTTGGTAAACCTTTTGCCTAGTTCTCCAGAGTAGTCACTTTCATTCCTTTTCAGACTCCTTAAAATAAATGTCCATCTAAGAACTTGTCCTTTCAGGCTCATTAAAGCTCGAAAGAGATAGATTCACCTTTTCGTCCTTTTCTCGACTCTTGAAACATGAAAAGGTCAAGTTTTGTTCCTGCGTCATAAAATTTACTGCCCACGAAATATTCCTGGTAATAGTTCAAATTCTTGGTTGTGAGAAGAGTGTCTTTTTGGCTCATTCGCGATGGCCAGATTCCCCAAGTCTATCGACCAAGGTTTTCCCCCAGATGGAAATCCTGGTCCATTTCCTTCATTTGGAAATGTCGGTGCTCCGTATATGGCAACATTGTCTTTGCTTGGATTAACCATCGGTTTTTCCGTATGGTTGTTTTCAACCTCGGTGGTCCCGAGTGTCATGGCTCCTGTTCCACTGTCTACTTTGTCTAAACCACGACACGATGATTTCAAGGTTGAGCATATGCCTTCTTCCCCTGTTTCTTCCTCCTCTCCTCCTTCGCCTGGTGAAAGTTTCACATCTAGTAACCAGGAGACTAAGAAGAAGAAGAAGAAGAAGAAGTCTAATAAACGTGAGGCCACCTGTGCTGCTACTACTCCAATTACATCTCAGGTTGGAACACCTTCTACTCCTCTGCGGAAGGTTAAGTTTCCTTGTAAATTGTGCAAGGGTGACCATCTTCTTCGTGATTATACTGGCACTCCTAGGATATTAGAAGTATAGTCTCGTGATCTAGCCCATCCCACATCATCCTCTGAAGCTCATGGTGATGCTACCCTATCAACTCGCAATGGTATGAAGAAAGGGAAGATTCAATTCCCCTATAGACTGTGTGAAGGCAACCATCCCCTTCACCTTTGTCCACTCATGGATAAAGATTTCGCTATTTTGGAAAGTCTTACATCTTCTTCACCCCAACTTCCCATTGGTTATTAGAGGCTCTCTTCAGACCCTCTCCCTGTTGACTAGGAGACTGACTTAGATTCTTCTCTTATTCATCCTCTCCTTCCGAACCTGGCTGTGCTAAGCCTGTTCTAGACCAACCATTGGTTGGAGAGAGTGTCGACTTGGGTTCACCACCTGTTGATCACTCTGTTTCTGAAGAGCATCATGCTCATGTTCTTCTCGTCTCATCATTCTCCTGAGTTCGAAAATGACCCTCCTATCCCTGCTGGTCAAGAGGATCCTTCTTTGGTTCCTGTAGAGCAGGGGGGCAATCATACGATACCCCCACCAAGTAGTTCGGTCATTTCCTTCGACTGGAGTCATTTGACTGCATTCCGCCTTCCATCCCATGTGCCTTTCCATATTATAGTACATTCCTATGATAAGGTAGTACCTGGTACTGTCTTGGATTAGGGTGCATCTGTTAGTCTTATTCCTTCTGCTACTTGGCAAGCTTTGGGCTCCCCCCAACTTGTGCGGGTCGCACAGAATCTATTAGTGTTTGACGGAGGAACCAGTCAACCGTCAGGGATCCTTCCAAAGTTCCTTGTTACTTTGGGAGGCAAAACCATCTATACAGATGTACTGATTGTCCAAGGTGCTTTAGATTTCAGTCTTCTCCTTGGTCGTGACTATTTTTATGCCATTGGGGCCCATGTCTCTTCACTTTTCCGTGTGGTTTTTTTTCCACACGATGGAAGAGTGGTGACCATAAATCAATTATCTTTATTTAGTCCCTCGGTGCCTCCTGTGCATCCATCATCCCCTATTGGTTCTTATTCGCAAGCAGTACCTTCTTTGCCACAGGTCAATTATGTGGCTACCCATTCCATCTCCGCATCTGCTGATGATCATGCAGATGGTCTCGTACATTATGTACTGGGTGCATTGGAACCTGATCTATCATTAGTGCCTCATGACCTGTATTCCTCCTAGAGTGTGGTTCTTCCATCCTGCGAAGACCTCTTGGGAGCCATGTTCTAATAAGGCCCATGAACAGGATTGGAGCATAGTTCCTTGTCTTGTGTCAAGCTCGTTAAAAAATGAAACAAGGAGTTCCGAGGATAGTTCTGATCTTGTGTCAAGCTCGTTAAAAAATGAAACAAGGAGTTCCGAGCATAGTTCCTTATCTTGTGTCAAGCTCATTAAAAAATGAAACAAGGAGTTCCGAGCATAGTTCCTTGTCTTGTGTCAAGCTCGTTAAGAAATGAAATAAGGATTTCCGAGGATAGTTTGCTCCTGTGCCAACCTCGTTAAAAAATGAAATCGGGTGTCCTGAGGAGAGTTCCTTGTCTTGTGTCAAGCTCGTTAAAAAATGAAACAAGGAGTCTTGAGCATAGTTCCTTGTCTTGTGTCAAGCTCGTTAAAAAATGAAACAAGGAATCTCGAGCACAGTTCCTTGTCTTGTGTCAAGCTTGTTAAAAAATCAAACAAGGAGTCTCGAGTATAGTTCCTTGTCTTGTGTCAAGCTCGTTAAAAAATGAAACAAGGAGTCTCAAGCACAGTTCCTTGTCTTGTGTCATGCTCATTAAAAAATGAAACAAGGAGTCTCGAGCATAGTTCCTTGTCTTGTTTCAAGCTCATTAAAAAATGAAACAAGGAGTCTTAAGCACAGTTCCTTGTCTTGTGTCAAGCTCGTTAAAAAATGAAACAAGGAATCTCAAGCATAATTCCTGATCTTGTGTCAAGATCGTTTCAAAAATGAAACAGGAGTGGAGCATAGTTCCTTGTCTTGTGTCAAGCTCGTTAAAAAATGAAACAAGGAGTCACGAGTATAGTTTGTTCTTATGTCAACCTCATTAAAAATTAAACAAGGGTTACGAGGAAAGTTCTTGATATTGTGTCAACCTCGTTAAACAAATGAAACAAGGAGTCCCGAGGATAGTTTGTTCATTTGGAAACCTCATTAAAAAATGAAACACCTCCCTTTCTAAATCGAGTATTCGCTTAAGATCTCGTAAAATCCAAGTCGAATCTTTCCAAGATCTCAGAAGTGAACCTTCATTACATCCACCTCGTTGAATGCAATGATTCTTGGAGGCATGTACCTTGATTTGTGTCATTATGTTGGAGGCATGCGAAATCATAACAAGCATAGTTTTTCGTTTCAAGCTTGTGTAAACATGAAACCGAATCCAAGCAGAGTTCTCCATGGTCCAAGATTGTGTAAAAATGAATCCATACCTAATTTACATCTCGTGATTGCCATTTTACCCGCTAAATTTCGCTAGATGAGACTTGGTTGTTTCATTCCATTGCCACCATCTCTTTGGCCGATCATATGCTTTCACTTGGTTTTTTTCCTTTCATGAGGAAACATAGCAATGAGTGGTTTTATTAGTCAGCCTCTTGACCATTACATGTTTTGAGTAGTTCCACCATTGTCGAAACTAGTTGCTACCCTTTATACCACTCGTTCCTCTAGGACGAGTCTCCTTTAAGCTCTTTTCTGACTTGTAAAATATGAAAAGGTTGTCGAGTATTTTTTTCCTTTTTGACTCGTTAAATGAAATGAGAGGTGGTCTGCTTTAAGCTCTTTTCTGACCGTGTAAACATAAGAAGATTGTCGATATCTTCTCGTTTCGGGCTCGTTATTGGTTACGAAATGACGTGGTTTTGATCGCTTTTCTACTTTTTCGGGTCGAGTCACTAATCACGAAAAGTACTCCTTGATCGTAATGGTCAAGTAGTTCTTTCGAGTATCGTTTTATACTTTTTCGGGCTCAAGAGACACAACTTTACAAAAAAGGACCCCCCTGGAGTTTTCTTTTCCGTGTCTTTTTCAAACTCCCTAAACATGAAAAGACTTTGAGTTTTGCCTATGTCGGACTCATTAAACCTTGACGACATTAGACTCATCACCATGACGAGACTCGAGCTTCTCCTCCCTAGGGCTAGTTAAACTATTACTAGGTTGGATTCGACCAAAGGTTGAACTTATATCATAAGCATATGCTATCCCCTTCAAGCTTGTCTCAAAAAATAATTGGGGTACTCGCCAGCAATGGTGGGGGAAAATTTGGAAAACATCATTGATTGTCTATGGCAGCTAGTCACTCTTGAACATCAACACTTCTGCTTCTCGTCGGGTTGGGACATCCATACCTCATCATTTGGCCTTCCACAAGTTTGGGTTGCCATTTAGCCTCACTCCATCTGATCCATGATGTCTCCATCAAGCCTCTGATCCTTTGGTACTTGAATGTTTCCACCCTCCAGAGTCGTGTTGCTGACATGTTCAAGAGTATAATCCTTTTGTAGTTTACACCTTTGTCTCCCTCTCTGATACTCTATTTCACCATCTACTGCTTGTTCCTTGTCTCGTATCGTTGATGGGGGAAACATTATGGCCCCCCTGCGACAGGTCGTCTCCTGTCGACATCAGTTCATTATCCAGGAGATCAATCCAGAGATCCCTTTGTTACCTTGGAGCTTGCATGCCTCAAAGGCAAGTTCTTCGTTCCTGATGGTCGACTTACATCATTGGTTGTCGATTGGGTGATTCCATGAGTGTTTAGCTTCATTTCATTCTTCATGCTTCATAGATTGTACTGGACCGTACCTTGAGAACCATTGGCATTATTGGTGGTTTCTCTCACGCTTGTTAATAGTTTACATCATCGACCAGTAATGAAGCGATCTTCTATCATGCTCGACTTCAGCGCCTCTATTCGCATGTTAGAATTTGTACTATGATCAGTTGGGTTCAAGACCTCGAACTCAGATTACACATGTTCAGGCTACGTGGATTGGTTCATGATTACATGACTCATTGATGGATGGCTGCAACCATACCTGATTCTTCATGGATGGCTGCGACCATACCTTTATTATTATTATGGTCTCTTTAGTTGGATGGTTGCGTCCATACCACAGACCTAGTTTATATTTCTTTTGGATGGTTGTGTCCATGCCTAGACTACATGTATTTCACTAACAGAGACATTGTACTTGTGCCTACAGATTCTTCCAAATGGTGTTCCAGCTCAGTCAGTTTGTAAAGCATTTCACCCCTCCCACTCTCTCGGGCTTCATACTTTTGGGAGCATCTGTTACACAATAATTTGTCACTACCTTCACCCCCAGTCCATCTACTGTGTCATGTGTCCAAAGTCAAACATGCTCATGTTGAAAAAATGCTCTCTGATCATGCCAATTGACCCACTTTTCCTAAGTTACCTGCCTCATCGCGACTATTGGCTCAGTAAACATACTGAAAGGCGCTCCTAAACAGTCCAACCGCACTGCCAGCATGGAAGTACATCTGATTCCTGCAATGGTCCAATTTCATGCCCCAGCATGAGGTTCCTTATTATCTTCAGCGATGATCTGACTAGCTACGTTGCTCAATTGCGATGTCAGTGCTGAATCTCAGTTATGTACCCACGATGACCCAGGTTGGGCGAATTTGTTCCAACAGTCAGCCTTTTAGATGACTCGAGACTTCGTTGTTGGCATAGGTTGTGTCACCTTTCCTTCCCTGGCATGGCAGTTCCGTTAATTGTGCTACCTTCCTTGGTGATAAGCTCTCTTTTCCCCCTTTCATGGAGAGTCCTTCTCCTATTTAAACACTCACTTTTGATATGATCAGCTAATAGTTAATAGTTGCTAGTTGGAAAATTCTTGGATTGAGCAGTGCTGTTAGTGATTTTGATAGATAGCTGGTGTGAGTGTGATTAGTGTGAGAGTGTTGATAGCTTGGGGAAGGCTGTGAAGTTCCCTTGATTTCATACAAAACTTGTGGTGAGAGAGAGACCTTTGTATGCTGCGAGATCCATCTTCACAAACAAGCCCTCACATAGATTTGATAGACATGGCTATTCAGACAGAGGAATTATCCTCTCATAATAAAAGTACCCAGACAGAGGAAATATTCAATGACACTCTATTAAGAAGTGATCCTATTATTCTAGAGTTACAGGAGGAGCTGGTACATGCCAAGCTTGCTTTAGCGCAATGTAGGAAGGAGATAGTTCCTCTGCAAACGTATCAGGAGTTGCAGAAGCAATTTAGAGAATTGACAATAACTAAGGATGAAACTTTTGCTAATTTCAGGCAGGAGGAATAAAATAAGAGGAAAGTAAAAGCCAAGCTAGATAAGGTCATGTGTCAGATTTATGTTATTTTCTCTTTAAATTATGATGTCTTATCTTGCAGATCTCCTGCTACAAATTATGCTCTATGTTTATTGGAAAGATATTTACTGTTGAAAATTAAAGCTGTTAAGGCTGGCAAGTCAGTTGAATTGAAGACAACTGATGAATTCATGAAATGTTGTAAGGAGCATGGGATAAAAGTCCAACGTCTTCTCTGTGAACTTTATTTGCATAATTTTTTACTATAAGGGGAGGTGGATAATAATCCTAGCCCTTTTGTTGGGGACATTCAGCTCCAGGCCTTCATGACCTTCACAGCGAACCAACTCAAGTGCTTTAGGGCTTATACCACCTTTCAAAGGAAAGAACATGGACTGGATTTATGGCTAAGGGGTGAGCCTACTCAACCCTTGAATCTTTTTTTTAAACACAAGAGGCTCATGAAACAGGAGGGAGTAATTAAGACTATGGGGCCTATACATAAACAAATTGTGCAAGCAGGAAGGACGTATTTCTTATCCACACAGGAAAGGTTCTTACTTGCATCCAAATAGAGATGGATGGCCTCTACGAATAGTGTCTGGAAAAGAGAACCATTTGGCTACACGAATTTTAAAGTTGTCACAGGCCATTTTGTCACATACAATAATATTATCCTGGGCGAAGGACCATATTGGCTAGGATGTCGATTTAGGAGCCCTATTATTTGGTACCCTCTTGAAGGATATCATTCTGATTATGAGTTACCTGAAGGTCATGAAGGGATAGCCTTTGAAAATTTAATACAAAAGAAAATTTTAGGTTGTATAAATAAAAGGTCTTTCCTACTTACTCTTTAATTGCATTACATAATAACTACTTATTTTCATGAGGACATGAAACAAGGTAAGCAAGGGAGCATGTTGGGTCATGCAACAGGTATAAATTTACTCTTGATTACACTATCTTTTTCCTCCTTTTTATGCATTTGTGCCATGATGTAATAAGGTTTCGATAGAATTTTGATAAGAAGTGAACAAAACTTATTATGATGCGATTTGGCTGTCAAAACTAACTTTCATTGCTTCCTATGTAGAAATTAGTGAATGGAATAGCTATTGTTCAAACTATTGAACATCAAAGGCTAAACAAGGAGAAAAGAGCATGTCTTGTGCGGTCAAATTGAGAATCAAATCAAGAGGATTAGCGCAAGATGGGAGATTGACTAATAATACTATTTAGTTGTGAATTCCTCAGGATCTCTTGATCCTAAGGAATCACATTTATCTCTTTTCCTCTTTGACCATAAGAGGGGAAAAATGAATAGAATAGAGGGACTTAACTTTTTTACCTTTTTACCTCAATTGTAATTTTAAGATACAGAGCGTTATTCTAAAGAATACATGATGCTGTAATGACATTTGGATTTGATGAATAATATATAACTCATGTTGTTGTTCCTTCGCAATATTATAAAGTAGTTAAGCAGTAACCATTGGTGGCTTGGGGCCGGGCACTGATGGATTTCACTATTGTTCCTTGTTTTATAGTTTACCTTTCTTTTACTGTAAGTTTAATTGCTCTGTTTTATATATTTACGATTGATTTACTTTCACTAGTGTTGAGTTTGTATATTCATTGAGTCAATTCTTATTTCTGTTGGTTGGCTTCATTTATATATGTCGTAGATTGATTTAATTATTAGGTAAGAATAATTTCTTGTTAATTGAGAGCCATAGTGTTATTGGTTAGATCACGTGCATTACTTTTACAGAGAAGTTTAGATTCAGCTAAAAGAGCTCTATTATCGCTATGGTGCACTCGGTTGATGTAATTGCAATTAGAACTTCTTGATTAAGATTGAGTTTTGGTGCTTGAATAGGTTAATTTCCTTGAAGTTACAAGCTTGATATTTATGGTTTGATCTGTTTTCTCTTGTATTGAAATTAATGAGATATCTTAAAGAATGACTCTCTATAGATATAACGATTTTCATCACTTGCACATATTGTGTACACTCTTGAAACAAAAAGACTTACCCAGGTTGATAATTAATGTGAGGCATTTAGTAGTTCTAAAAGACACCTTATATGCACCCAACATAAATATGCCCCAAGTTAGGTAATGTTTATTTATTATTAGATGGATGGATGAATTTATTATGGGGATGTTGGAATGGACCAATTATATCTAGGCTATGGTGGGGCGATAGATGGATATGCGTTAGGTATTTATTATAGATGAGATGCATGTCTATTATAGATGGAGATGGAAGAGTTATTATGGAAGTATACAAAACTTGATAGATGGCTGATGAATCCCATTACACATGATTCCTATAGAATAGGTTTTTACCATGGTATTTATGCAAGGTGTCACCGAAGTTCTTACCATAGAATACATTAATTCTTATTAGTGATCTCACATTTGTTTTTGTAGGATCTACTAATGCATTTGGAACATAGCCATAGTGTCTTATTTTGTTGATCGTATTATGCATCATTCACATTTTGGAGTGAGGGTTTGTTATTAGTTTCATTTCAATTGTTTGTGATATCATGACGTTTTTGTTTATTTCTATTCATGTAATCTATTTGGCCATAAGTTATCTGATTGCAGATCTAACCAGTGGAGTAGAAGCATATTTCAAGAAAGGTATAGATTTTTCATGATCAGTAAGAGTTCTGATCCTCTTTATTTCTATCTTGGCCATGTGGAGTGCTATAGATGTGAGAATTTTTACCATATGGAAAGATATTGTTTGTTGCCCCGATACTCAAGGAAAAACCATCAAAAGTAGCAAAAACAAAGAGGACCTACTAGAAAACTAGTGAAGGAACAAAAGAAGGAGATGAAGGAAGAAAGGAAACAGCCAAAGACTATGAGGACAAATGAGGAGCAACAAGTATTCAAGTAGTGAAGAGAATCCCCTAGTGTAGTGCATGATATTTCTAACGTAAGTATAGAGGATTGCGGAGTTTATGAGAGGTGCATACCTCAGGGCGAGTGTATGAAAATTATAGTAGCAATTAAGATGAGTTCATTTCAACATCATCTAAATTCATAGCCACAGGATCATGCTATCTATTGGAGGTATATTGAGCTCAGGGGGAGCTATGCATGGCATGAGATATGCATGTGATATTTGACATATTCTTCATTGCTTTCACTCAGATATTCTGGGTGAAAGTGATACATTTTTCATCCATATATATATATATTAATATATATAAATATATATATATATAATATATATATATAATAATATATATATATATATATTATATATATATATATATATTATATATATTCTTTTGCTTTCACTAACAAGTTGCCAGGTTGAAAATATGGCACAACCATGGTTATTAGGAGTTTATTGGCACAAGATATATTGAGGTGACTTAAGACATGGACCAACAATGTATGAGCTATCTTATGGTGGTTATTACAACCATGTATCTTGTATTGTGTCATCGTTTTATACTGGATGAGAGTCTAGTCAATAGTATCTTGAGTCATCATGGTGTTAGGCATATTATGGATGAGCCTTATGGAGTCATTTATAAGCCACATCTATCGGCTAATGATGATGTAATAGTCATGGTGTATCATGTTTTTGATTCATTAGTCCATAGGATATTATGCTAGCAGTAATGTAATTCATTGTAATATCCATGTAAAAGGATCATGAAGCTATCTACTTGTATTGTGTTATGATTGAGTCATATAGTCATGAGTCATCGTGTTATGTAATGGTCATGTATGAGGTTATTATGTCACTAGTACAATAATGTATGTATCAATGTATATGTCATTTTAGTCATGGTCATGTGGAGTCTATGTCCATATGGTGCTTCTATTTGTAGGAAGGAAGCATTGTTTGCAGTAGAAGTGTTTCAATACAGGTTGGAGTTGATCTTGGAGATGGCATATCTTCAGGGGTAGCATTATTTGTTCCTATTCAGTTCATCCATATATTGGTTTCATTATGATCCACTTAGAGATGTCATGATGTGGCTCATGCTATGCTATGATAGTTGGGGGTCCTTAGCCTAGTGTTATGTTCATAGATGTTTGGTAGTCCCTTATATGTAGTTTTTATGGAGAGTGTTCGTTGATTATCACGTGCACATAATTGTTGCATGCTTTTTTTTATTAGGATTCTTCTCATTAATGATTGTATTGTTTCCTCATGTTGGAAAATTGTTGCTGCTCCTAGACATGTTTTTTTAGGTATGATGTTATTAATTTTGATTGGTTATATGTGTTTCTTGATGTTGACGTGGAGAATATGGTCATTGGTTGATATGAATTACTTCTCGGCAATGTTAGTTGCTGCAATATTTTTGCTTCAGTTTTGTTGCCTATTAAAATGGAGGTGTCCATTTTTTATTGATGTCAAAGGGGGAGTGATATAGGATGATTGTCTGGAGAGTTTGTGTGGTTTTCATCAATGACAAAGGGGGGTATCATTGGAATTATGGTGTGCATGGTTCCGGCTAGCTGATGTTGGCATTAGTTCATGATGGAAGCTAGCTCATGTTGGCATTGATTTTAACCCTATGTAGCCTAACTTATGTTTGGGTGCCTTCATTGTAGCAAGGTTACATCTAGGGTAGAATAGATTGAGTTGATTGTGTTGGAATTGATGTCAATTATGCGATGTCATCCTTGATGATGTACCTTGTTGGTTGTATTTTGTTCACAGACGGAGTTGCACACTTGATGAGTTGGCATACTAGGTCTTCGTTTAGGTCCTAATACTTATGCTCATGAGGATGACATGATACAACCATGTGTTGGTCTTCTAATGATGATGGAGATGTACCACAGTATTTTGAAAGTCAGTTCATAGGTAATGCAAGTTGTTCAAATGTTTATTAGAGAGTGGAGGTACAATTGGCACTCTTGCCAACCTTTTCATTAGACTTCTTGGTTAACCTGGTAGTGACACTTGGGAGACTTTTATGATCTACTTGTAGAGGTGTTATAATCTTAGCATAGGTTTGGAGGTGATTTCAGATTCTGGAGAAGAGGATCCAATAGGTGGCAGAGATTATGAGTTGAGGGTTTGTATTTTTTCCTTATGCTCTACCCTAGTCACTGCCATGGAGGCTTATCCATGCGACTGAAATGATCTAGTCAATGGGAGACAGCCCTGTACAAGCGATTGAAGGTTCTAGTTGAGTTTAGCCATTGTTGTGCATGCAACTAAGGTTTTTAACGAAATATTCCTCACACTCCTCATGCAAATCATATGGAAATTAGCATGGAAATTCTGAGAGGATTTTATAATAAGTTGTAATGGTCAGGAATGGTTTGAAAATGTCCTCCAATGATGTGAAAACCTTTAGTGCATGAGTAATAATGTTAATGGATTATTTTTTTCTAATTTGTGCACCTTTGATGCCAACCCAAAGGTTAATTCTCTCTTCATGTTTTCTATATTTCACTTTGGTGTTGAGTAATGGTTGATGGTGAGTGATAATGAGTTAAAGAAAGTTGCATTGTGTGAGTATGATTCAGAGCCATAGTGAGATTAATTGCTTCAGTGTATGAGCTCTAATGGCAATAGTAAGAGAAGATCTATTTCCTGAAGCATAGTATTGATTTAGATCTCCATATTTGATATCAGTGATGTAGAGAGAGTAGCAAAGTTTGGTATTGATGGAGCTCCACATTAGCGACCCTCACATTTTTTTTGAAGGAGTTGTTGATGCATTTGTAGCATAGCCATAATGTATTATGTTCTTTATTCTATTATGCAACATTCATATTTGGTGTGAGGTTTTATTATGAGTTTTATTTTAGATGGTGGAGGTATTATTTAGTTTTTTCATGTATGGATGTTACCCACTATTTTGCTAGTGTTGAGAGCACATTGTTGGTGGTGCTTCTAATTATGATTTGCATAGAGTCTTACTTCTAAGGGTATGATTGAAGAGATGAATCAGAGTTGAGCATAGTATCTTGGATCTATTTTAAAAATAGATGAAATGAGGTTTACATAGAGTAGAGGATCAGTGACTTCATGGATGTGGAGAAGTGATTACAAAGTTCTAGCAAAATGAACAATTTTTCAATACAATGATAATTGGATAGTCCAATTGGAGTTAGGCGACAATTGATTGATAGTGGTGTATTTTAGTGGATGGTATTCTGTAGATTCATGGAGAAAATAGCCTTACGAGCTTATCAGTAGAATTAATTCTCCAATATAATTGAAGTCAAACGATTATATATGATGTTGAGTCTCCATGTTGAAGGGAGTCAGAAAATCTATGTAAAAGAAATATTTGGCATAATAAAAGACTTAGAGTAGGCAACAACAAGAAGGGTGGATTTTTTCCCAGTGAAGAGTTTTCAACCATATATCTTGTGTCTCATGTTTTGAAGATCGCTAATGTTCTTGTTCATGGTTATGTTTCTCATATGGTTTATTTTTATTATATTATTATGTTATATAAATATATAATATAGATATATATAATAATATATATAATATAAAAATATATATGAAAATGATCAATGAGTTGCTGCTAATTAGTGTGTGTGTGTGATTTAGAAAAGTAAATAAAAGGAAAAATTTGGTAATAAATCACACTACTGATTCAACCTACCCCCTACTCAGTAGTGCTAAAATATATCTAACATTCAATCCAGTATTTAAAATACTTAGTGACACCGATTATCAATTTATTTCCATTGGAAGAGGCAGAATATAGTTTTACAATGATATCAAGTCTCCATTGTGAGAATGGCGATGTAGTCGTCAATTAGAGCTCCTGTGCTAGTGCATCTATCAAATCTTTGTGTTGTTGATAGTGAAAACATTTCTTACTATATTGTGGAACATATTGTTTTATATTGGGCCAATAATAATACGTTCTAAGAATTTTCTTAACTAGGGTTCGACCACTAGAGTGTGAATCACTTATTCATTTGTGTATCTCATGTAAGAAAATATTAGCCTCTTTTGATTTGGTATTGTTAACACCTAATCATAGGGATTGGGTGAACAACAATAATTAATGTAAATAAATAATAGAGGAAATAGAGAGTCATCAGGAGATGAAATGAACAGTCACTACCTCTTGTATATAATAATGAACAACCTAAATGAATAATACAATTACATTTGAGGAGTTACCTCCTGGCCTGACATGGTATCAGAGCCAACTCTATCTTTGGCATTAAAGTTTGCCCTTGTAACTCCCTCATGGCCTATGTTCTGCCTATTTTGCAAAACTGACACCTTTGTCATGCTCCAGAGGCCTGAATAGTGCACTGTCATATGCGTTTTCTTGGTCCTCTAGTCAAAACTAGCATCTTTCGCCCTGCTACCTGGCGTTTCCTCTGCTTTACATAAACGTGGTGTCGACAACTATGTGTAACACTTGGTATCATATTAACGCCATTGCAATCTTATAATGTTGTCCCCATACACTATATCTATTTTTATACTGTGTGCCTCCCTCAGATATGCGCTCCACCAAACTCGAATACCACTCCATACTCCCGCTCAGCTAATACTCTCCCACAAAATAGTTGTTTATCACCCTAGAAATCCATCGCAAATTCATTTCGAAACCTCTTCTCTGTTCATTATTTTTTTGGGGGTTCATCATGAATTTCAATGGATTCCAGTGGAGAGGAATTTAACATAACGATGTTTGATTCCACGCTGTTTGGCTACCATAATGATGTTTTCATAGTCCCATATATATGTTGTCCCATGGTATAAACACACCTCCATATAAATTCTCCTCCATGGTATAAATGCTCCTCCATATATATGTTGTTTTCCATGGTTTGCTAGGCCATCTTCCAAGTATACGCATTATCATATACGGTGTCCATGCTCTCTCCCCATTTTTTTTAATACAAGTGTTTTGGATATAACACATGCTTGTTTTATATATTACTATTTGGAATGGGTACTATTATGTACCACTTATTGGGTTTTGTGATCATGTCCATACCTTTGTTATATACATTAAAATTGTAGTCTTTTTTACAATTATAAGTGTAATTTCTTGCAATGTATTGGAAAAGGAAGTATATTTAAAAAAAAAAAATGCACTCATTAATATCTATTATGGGAGTGGTCCTCAATGGGAAGTAAAATTATCCATAGTGGTCTCATAAAATCAAACACACTCTCATTTTTAATGAGATGTGGAAAGGAGTGTGTGTTGGAAATGGAGATAAAGAGCCATAATAGCCTACCTTAGACAAGGAATTCTCCATTTGGGAAAATAAGAACAGCAAGGCTTATGCATTGATTGCAGCATTAGTAAATGAAGAGGTGAGTCACCATATTTCACCATTTTCAAATACTTTTGAATCCTTACAAAAACTGAAGGAACTCTATCACTCACACTCTGCACTTGAAGTTTTTTAACTCATGATTAAATTGTTCACCCTTGAATTACAAAATGATGATCCTCTTGCTCTTGCATCAAAAGTAAAATCTGTTATGCATGATATCAAAGTCACTAATGTTGAACTGGACATTCCTCTGATAGCTTTTCTCAAGTCACTTTATCCCACTTACTCGAATTATCTTAAGTCATTGCAAGCACATGGAAACGTCAAAGATATTACCTTTGACTCCCTAGTGAAAAAAATTGCTGAAAGAGAGAAATATTTTGGAAAGAAGAAAAATCCTTGGTCTTCTGAAGAGACTGTGTTTCTTGCACATAAGCATAAGAATCTTGATCAATATTCTTCTATAGGAAGAGGTGGTTGAAGAGGAAGAGGAATAAATTTCAAAGGCGGGGGGCCAAACACTCTTAAGGAGAAAAGTTAGATTTTCATTGCATACGCTACAAAAGAGATGGATCACATGATGCATCCACATGCAAGTTGCCTTGGAACAAAATTGAGTAGGAAAGAAACCAACCCAAAGGTAAAACTAATGACAAAGAGAAAGGTAAAGCACCTGAATCCGCTCACTATTTTGTGGCACACTGTAATATTGGAGTAAATGAAGACTTATTTAATGCTTCACTGGATTCTTGGAAAACTGATTGGTTGCTTGATTCAGGACCAGCTTGACGCATGACTTTTAGAAAAGTTTTTTTTGAATAATTTACTGACAATGTTGATGGAGCAGTATACTTTGCAGACAAATAAAAACTCAATCCATCAGGGCTTAGCACAATCATGCTTAAATTGCTTGGTCTTCCAGACTTTCTTTTGCATCATGTTTTATATCTCCCATAGATGACGAGAAACTTGTTGTCCTTGTTCCACATCCACTAGCAAGGACACTCCATTCATATGTTTGATGGCAAGATTGAGGTGAGAAAAGCATCAAAACACTCACTTGTCATGACAGGGATAAAATAAGAAAGGCTTCTCAAGATGTAGGGTACCTTTGCTCGTGCACAAAATTTCTCATACAATTCTCATTATGAAGAAAGTACATTTCCATAAATTTTATTATGGAATGCTAGATTTGGACACCCAGACTATGACAACCTCCGCTTGTTGAAGAAAGATGGTGTTACTGGTTTTCCTACAATTCCTAGTGTTGGAGAGGTAAATCCCCTCTACGGATAGAGGCGATCCCTACTAGCCCAAAAAGGGGTCTAGCAACAATCAAACAATGCTACCCTGCAGGTTCCTAGTTGTAATTAACAAGTGGGTAAAAGAAACCTACTTGGATTCCAATGCTATGTTTGACGAAGAGATGATCCTCTCACTCCTTCAATCCAGCCGGTCACAGTCCGCCACTATCCTTGCGGACGGACACTTGCACAAGCAAAGAGAGAACAAACACAAGCGTAAAATCTACTAACAACAACTATGTATCAGTCAAGAAAGATACAATTCACATTAATAATTCGTAAGACAAATGGAAATGGAACCATAACAGTAGTCATCTATCTTTATTAATCAGAAAATAGAGTAAGGTACAACCAAAGTCCTAACGCTGAGTCCTTCTCTAGAGGGTCCAACCAGCATGTCTTCCAAGCATTCACCTTTGAAGTAGATCTCCCAAGTCAAAGAGGTCTCTCTCTCACATACAAGGCAACAAACTCATGACCTTCCTCAAGCTCAAAAGCAATCCTCACACAACACACCAAATGCCTACAAAGAGCAACACTAATGCACCAAGAATTCCTCAATCAAAGTCTATATGTTCCAAACTAGTTGCTCATGGGCAATGGAGGAGGCTTATAAAGGAGAAGGAGTCTCCATGAATAGGTAAAGGATGAGCTTGCCCCCAAGATAAGTGGATGGTCAGTCGAACAGACATGCCAGAGAGAGGATGGCGACCTCAACAATGCTAACAACCAAGTCTGGAGTCATCTGGAAGGTTGGCTGTTAGAACAAATTCGCCTAAACAGGATCAGTGCGGGTGCAAAACTGGGCTGGCGTGCTAGCATCGCAGATCGACTATAGAGGAGGTCTGGTCAGCACTCAAGGACACGAGCGGAGGGTGCGCTGTCCGTAAAATCGGACCAGCGCGAAAAACACGTGTGCTTCCACGCTGGTAGCGCATCAGATACACTAGCCTCCACTGGTCAGCGTGATTATTTAATGAACAGACGCGATGATTCAATTAACTTAGGCAAAGAGGGTTTTTAGCCATTTCAGGGAGCATGAGCTTAGGTGAATGTGGTTTTATAGCACAGTAGGGAGACTGACATGATGGCAGTGACATTTTACTATGTAACAAGGCTTCTTCCCCTTGTCTTTTCCAGTCGTCATTCCACTTCACAAAATGATATTCACATTAGGATCCTCTTCGTGGGGTTCAACCCTCATCATCTGCATATTTTGTGTAGGTTGCAGAGGCTGTGCCCCTTTTCACGTATCTTAGCTAGTAATACAGGGCAGTCTTCTATTACTTGGTCAAACTGAGTGCAATATCTACACAACATGCACATTGGGTTTGTGCATTCTCGTTCGTAGTTTCCTGGTCCCCCACAGTTGCAACAAATCACTTATCCTGGACCTCTACTTGGTCCTCCTCCACCTCGGCCTTGCCCGCACCCCTGAAATCCTCCTCGTGCTCCCCTAATGCCTTGATTCGAAGGCTGGGTTTCTGTCTAGACTCTATATGCAGGCGTTCTATCCATCATTAGCTCATAACTATGATAGTTACACTCATCATGACGCACCGATTGACAAAAGTTGCAGAAGATAAGTTGCGGTGTCTATACAAATTTCCATAGCAGGTGACAATTGTTTGTCACATGTTTTCCAACCACCTGACAGATAGCACACCATAGCGTGGGCCTTGTGCTTCAGCTTTCAGCCTCAGAGGCATTGACACTCCTGCTACAACATAATTCGTGAATACTGGGCATTGATCTTTGTCATGCCCCTGGCTTTTTCATTTCAGGCACAAAACTTCTTCGCGCGCCTCTGGCCGAATTGCTCTATCCTTCTTCAAACTTTGGAACTCTAGGAAAAGGTTCTGCAACTGCGTGTGAATTTGTTGAACTCCCCAATTAGCATCCTACATTGACGTCTCATGTAATCTCATTGCAATCTCCAGGGCTTCTGCCTGGGTCCCAATCTTTTGCTCCGTTAAAGCAACCCTCAGATGAGGCAAGAGTGAAGCCACAAACCATTCAGAGTGCTGTCAATCCATAAGGTTCATGTTGGCTTTGCAGATCATGCACTTCAATCTTTGATCCAGATCTCGGGGTGTCTTGCCATGCTTCATCATGATCTCCTTTAATCCCACAATTGATTGAGCTTCAGACTTAGGCCTATTGATCTCCTTATTCAGCGGCGTCTGAATATCCGCTAATGAATCCATCGAGTTATCAGTGCAGTACTTAATGTTCCATGTCAGCACATGTTCCTGTAAAGCAGTGACCAATGTTGCTTTCTTCATCTGATCATTTGTTATACCCTGAGCCTCCCATACGGCCTTCGGGATGAACCAAAACTAGTCTAGGTCCTCTATTCCTAAACCCTTGAAAAAGGGCAACTTTGCTACATTTCCCATATTGAACAGTGGCGGAGGTGGTGGTGGTGCGGGTGAAGGTGTATATGGAGGAGGTGAAGATGGAGGTGGTGTGGGTGGATGGGGTATTCGCGAGAACCCTTGTCTTATCAATTGTACAACACTCTACGGAGAAACCTGTGCTGCTTCCTCGTTGTCACTCAGAGGAGGTCCAATTAGTGGACTATATTTAGGGCCTATTTTCCCTTTGTCCCTGAAGATATTTCCACTTCACATAGCTCCAAACATCAAGGTAGATGCAAAACCTGGTTTTCGCACAAGATCATCTTACTCCAAGTATTTAAAGACCTTAAATAATTACCTCGATGCCCCTTGAAGACGCGACGCTCTTCTTTGCTATAACTAATTGTAGTATCGAACGTGAACTCTGTTATGAATCTTCCTATGATACGATCGAGCGAATGATCGACATCACATGCGATCTTATCTTCCGAGGTTTCCAATATCTTCACTAACACTAGTGTCCAAACTATCGGACCGTCAAGCCTCCACCTTCCTTGGTCATCTACCAATTTAGTGATCCACTTGTATAGTTCAACCGAGAAGGAACAAAAGAAGATTTCATGTATCTTTGTGTACAAATATCTATCCAACCATTATTCTTTCGTCAATCGAGGATTCTGGTCCTCTTACGCTACGAATTCGTGGATCTTTCTATCCAATGAGACTTTAATTTCCTTCTTAGTTGGATTCTAGTGATGCGACATCACACATCCCTTTATGTAGATCCTGGTCTCTGCAAAAGAACCATTTGTTAGCTTACTGGGCGCTAACCTAGGTTCAATGTTAATTAGCCAAGAAAATCCCTACACTACTGGCCCTTTCGGAATCAATCTGCGGAGCGTGGACTGAAGTCTCACCTGAAGCAGTATGGGGGGATGTAGGGACCAAGTTTCTGCACCTAGAGATGGTAGTGATGTTGTTTTATACCCTAAACCTACCTTCACGCAGATCGATAAGTCTTTTAGGGCTTATCATTATACTTCTCTTATTCAGATTCTAGACCTTCATGAAGGTTTGTGATCGTCCTTCACGGACCCTAAACATGTGGTTTATCTACTTACGTGCTTCTGTAATTACTCTTACTTCTCCATTTACCCAGATCGGCTTAAGTTGCTGATAACTTCAACATGCATTAAGATATTCTTCGCGTAAACATATATTATTATTTGCAGATAGATAACAATGTAAACATATAGGTTTGCGCATCAATATAGCATTAAATCATAAACCCATTATTCAGCAGCACATAATCACATTTATTCGTAACAAAAGTAAATAGATCAAAACAAGACAATTCCATAATAATCTTCTTTATTGATGCTTTAGATCTCCCCACACTCAGCTACAAAATTCTACTGTAGTGTTATAGCACCATTTACCACTCTTGGTATATATGATGCTTTGTTTATGGCCTAGGGCAACCCCACCTTCCAGACTTGGTCCAAATATATAAAAAAACAATGTTTTGTTCCATGTATGCTACTTTTCCCTGAGCTAAAAGCGTGTAGACGCGGGTCAGTCAATACCCAACCCACGTATATGTACTAAAACACTTAAAAAATTAAATTTCCTTAATTTTGGGTGGAGTTCACGGGTTTTACCTGTTGATTACCTCCTATTTCCCGTGGCCCGATTGTTCCCAACTGTTTCCCAACTAAAAAACTAATCGGGAGAAGTATAAATAGACCTCTATGGGAAGGCATTAAGAAGGAGAAGAGATAGAGTTATTATACTAAGATTATCCCTGACTGATTCTGATGAATCCCTATGCCTCATGCACTTCCCCAAGCTTCAGGAAACACTTGTTTCCTTGATTATAGATATCCTTCCTTTTGCTTGAGATATCATGGTGTTGGTGATGGAAGAATATTGTTGAAGGCTGGGATAGGACGAATCTGGAGGATGGTTCTGCTTGGAGCCAGAGAAAGATTCAGGTGAATTCTCTCCATCTTATTTATAGATTATTGCAATAAAAGAAATAATGTCTTGTTTTCGAAGTTAACTATGTCTATGCATAAAATTATGTTTTAATTCATATATGAATGTCAATTTGATGTATGATCAATCATTTTTTATATGATATAAAGTAAATTTCATGAATATGCTTTACTTCTATACTACTATGTATGTTTGAATTGAATGATTTTCAGGTTTGAAGAACATTGAGAGTTGTAGAGGGTCTGAACCCTACGGGACCCACTCGAATGAAGGAAATTTGGGTATGGTCACTCTTACGTAGTTTGATAATATAAGCATCTTTCTTGAGTTGTTTAAGTATTTCTTGTTGTAGTTTGATTTTGCTCTGTTAGGGTTCTAACCTAAAGCCCTAGGGTGATTTCACCCAAAACACCTAGGCCTCTGCACGCACAGCTACATAGCCTCTTTCCTACACTAAAACTCTTCAATCTTAGCTCTTATTGACCCATTACATCAACATCCATTACAAAATCTAATATGAAATAAACTAAACTGAATTGCCTTAGACTCTTCTAAGACTTCCCTTTTTCTACAATCCCATGCTCTAGGGACCATGGGTAGATCTCCTAAAGCCGACATGACTTACATAAACGAAGGGCGAAAACCCTTTATGACACTTTCCATCTTCGTGCTCCGCGACAACAAAATACGAAGACTTTACACTTTTTATACAAAAAAGTGGGCTTTCTGCCCCAAAACTTGGGCTTTTAACCCAAAAATAACCCTAGGGGACCATGTCCAAATAGTAGCCTTGTTAGCTTCTGGCTTTCGCACTCAGAGCTCCATCCGACAGTGTGACGGCCTAGGGATACAAAGAGAGAACCAACTCCATTACTTCAGTTGATCCTGGTGCTAGGCTCATCGATGCCATGCTGCTCTACCCTACACCGGCCTGTAATTGAGTAGTTTGGATCTACAACGCATGCAGACCCATTTGTATGGTGACCAAATCTTGCTTCTGCTGCTGCTCAAACTGCTGTAACAGTTCCACTGTCGTATCCTTCACCTTATCCCCAATGTTATCCAAGTTTCCTTCTATCAAGGTGATTGGGTCTATGGATGACTTAGTGGCCTTGGTCTTTTTGTGCGGCCCTTCCTTCTCCTGCTTCCTATTCTGCTTAACTCGGAAGGGAGTGCTTTCCTGGTCTCGACCACCCTGCTCAAATTGCTCCTCTTCCTCGATTTGTGGAGAAGGCGATTTCTGACTTCTGTCAGAGTCATGCTCTTCCTCCTATTCCTTCGTGGCATGCTCCAACTCTGCTTATGCCTTGTCCTCAGTCTCCTTCTTCCGCTTTTCAGCCAACTGTTGAACCTTCAATTGGACTGCTCCCTTTTTCTGCTTTTCTACGGACTTACTAGACCCGACGAACAAGTCTGATGCTGTGCGCCAATCTGCTAGCCAACGCTCGAGAACCATTGTGATTTCATCATCTATCACTAGGTATGGTAAATCATACCATTTCTGTTTTGGGTCTTTTCATGCCTAGATGGAGATACAATGGAAGTCTGCTTTGAACTCTGTGTATCTCGATAACTGCTCAAAGACAGTTGGTGACAGCTGTGGCTTGCGATTAATGGTGGCACGGATGCTTGCCTCCATCAGCACCCAAAATATTTTACTCTCCTGGACCCGTCCAATGTCCTTTATGGCCCATAGTGAAGCAAACTTCGTTGTTTCTGGTAGATCTTTTACGATCAAAGGAAATTGGCTGTCCTCCGGCAAATCCCACGCAACCAACACAATCGATAGTAACAACCAAGAGTAGTGGAACCTTTTGCTATGGTCCTGTGCCTCCTTGTAGTTCGCGAGGAACTAGCTGCATAGGTAGTGTTGTAGCATTCATTTTCCTTTTAATTTTATTTTCAATTTTATCATAAAAAGGAAAAAATCTAATATTATGTTATAACGGAAATAAGAGAAAATGCGGAAATTTAAAAGAAATGAGTTGTTTTATTTTATTTACGGATTTTGAATTTGAGAAACTTGGTAGAAGGTCTGAGCCATCTGATCGACAGACAACAAATCCTATGGTGGTCGCATGGTTAATAAGCACGATGGTTAATTCTAAATCAGACGTGAGAAATTATAAAATGGAGTTAAAACTTCAGTTGATCAAGGTTGTCAGCTTGAAGAACGCAGATCCGATGGTAGTCGTGCATTTAACATGGACAATGTTTAAATTGGAAAACAGATGCGATGTCTTATAGAATATGATTTAATCCGTTGAAGTCCAAATTAATCACAACCGCTCATCAAGAAGCGATGAGATCCGACGAATATCATGTCGAAAAGTGCACAAAATTTATTATAAATTTCAGGCCTGAGAAATCTTTAAATTATAGTTTTGTTTCCATTCGGGTCCGTGGGGAAGGCAAAGTTATGTGGAAAAATCAGACGTGATAAGCTTATGAACCAGAGTCCAAATTCTTTTCAGTTCCATGGTAAGCCATATTTCGTGTGGATCAACCAATTCCGCTGTTTTAGCAGAATAACTAGAAATAGATGCAGATAACCAAAATTCCAAAGGAACAGTGCTTGGTTGGGTTTCTTTGTGTTTCCATCAATCAGATCACTCTTGATATATATGTGGGCCATAAGGGTTTCTTTACGTTTTAGCCAATCAGAACATTTTTGATACATACATGGGCCCAAGTCCACACACAAAGTTTTGTTAAAATGTAGTTTGTTATGTTAAAACAATTTAACTATTATCAGAACATCTACAGAGAAACTTCATCAGCAGTCAAGCTATAGATTTGAACAATGAGCAACCATCATCAGTTTTCTGATTTCCGTTACTTCCTATTATTTTATTTTCTTGAGAATGAGGTTTCTTTTACCCTCCAATGTAATATTCTGTAACGATTTTTACTTTAGATAGTTAAGAGATAGTTAAGCAGTTTGACAATTTTGGTGATTATCAACTGTCACATGATGTATAAAAACAAGAAAAATTATAGAGAGAGGGTTCGAACTTTGAAGAACTTGGAAACTAGGCCATTGTATTCTTGATAAAACTATTGATTAATGAAAGAATCAGAAGTTTTCCACACATTGTTGGGTATGATTTGGTAATGACACTGCAGGTCTTTATTTGGTTAGGTGAATGAAGTTAAATTTCCTTAAAAGAGTGCTCCTATACTTGAAGTTCCTACCTCTGCAATTCTTCTAAGTTACAGATAGTAGTTTCTGTGTAAAACAACATATTGCCTTTAACTTCCCTAAGTGTCATAGATAATAGTTTCTGTGTAAAACAACATATTGTCTCTGACTTCCCTAAGTGTCATAGATAATAGTTTCTGCGTAAAACAACATATTTCATTCTTCATTCAACATTTATATTTAGCAATCAAATGGCATTCTGAGACTATCATGTCACCTAAGTATTGAGGGTTTAAAACCAGGTCTTTCAGGTCCTTCATTTGAGAATATAACATACAACTAAGTGAAATAAACAATAAACATTAATGTCTTAAGCATAATTTATACACAGCCAAGAAATTGGTTTCTTAAGGGACAACATTAATTGGCACCGTTGTCGAGGAGAGAAGTCAAGAATTACTATTCCCTGGGTTTTTAATATTTTCCTCTGGTTGTTCAATGAGGAGGAAATATTTGGTTGTACTGAACATAAAACAATAACTCTAGCTCCAAAAAGGCCTCATACAAGGTCATATACTGTTAGACCCCTACTACTAGTGTAACCCCTTATTTTTATTAGTAAAACCCTCTTATTATATTGTTGTACCCATGTAGTCCCCATATTATTATTATTGTGCCCCATAGAAGCCCATTATTGTTATTATTGTGCCCTTACATTATTATTGTTATGTCAGCTCTAACTAATATTATGAACCCTTAGACTCCTATCTATAGAAAGGAGCTCTTGTCATTTGTATCAATGAAAAATTGTTCATTTGTGTAATGTAAAGGAGGTTTCCTCCTCGAAGAGGCTAAATTATAAGGTGTTGATCTATCTTTTCTATCTTTTTGTGAGTTGGTTTCATAACATTTGGTATCAGAGCTTTGGATTCTAGGGCTTCGATGCTCCAAAAAAGTCATCGTGGAATGTTCGCTATAAATTTTTTTTCTGCAACATTTCAAAAGAAAAAAAATCAATTTGAGATGAAATCTTTCTAAACCTCAAGTCTAAATTTCATATATTTTATCGCTATAGTTTCGGAGATATAATCTGAGGAATTTAGTGTTTTTTCAAGCTCCAAAATTTCATCTAAAACAGGTCATCATGGAATGTTCACTATAATGATTTCTCTACAAAGTTTCAGAAGCCAAATAAAACCCATTTTAGAAGAAATCAGTCTGAACCTTGGCTCCAAATTTCAAATCTTGTAGCGCTATATTGGTAGAGATATAATCTGAGGAAGTTAGGGTTTTTCCAGACCTCAAAATTGCATTCCAAACAGGTCACCTTGGGAAAATAGTCATAACTTTCTCTCTAAGAATCAGATTAAAATTTTATAAGAAGTTTCAAAAAGAGGACGACTTTTAGTTTTCTATCTACCAGTTTTAGGTACTAAGGTTGAAACAGTGACACATGACACTTCTTACAAGTTCGCTCTACTAAACTAGTCTATAATTAGGTCATCGCGGGAGATTGGGAATAGATATTTCTTCAGGAATCCAATTACGATCAGACTTGTGGAGCTCGAAATAGGACTCAGAGGGCTATTACAAAATGCAATTTCAGAACATAAAGATCCGAAAGTACAAAGTTACAGTCATTTCAAGATCAAGCTCCTAAAAGCAAGAAAAAGTGAGATGAGGAAGTTTGATGGCAAGGATCTGGTAAATTGGATACTACAGATGGAGAAATATTTTGATCTACATGGTGTACCACTGTTACAAAAGGTACGTATTGCACCTAATTATTTAGAACCAAATCAATTTTTATGGTATTAAGGGCTTTGTTCTCGTAAACCACTTGTCACGTGGTCAATTTTCATGGAGGAAATGATAGCACATTATAAGGATACAAAGAGAAACACCTTCTTTAGCCAATTGATAAATCTCAAACAAAAGGGTTCAATGGCATAGCGCATTGAGGACTTCCAAAAATTGAATATAAGGGAAAATGATATTCCAGAGAAGAAAATGGTTGATGTCTTCATAGGGACTTTAAAGGATAATATTCAACACGAGGTTCGTCTTTGGGAACTTGATTCATTGGAGAAGGCATTTAGGTTGGCAAGAAAGATTGAAAGAGAAATTATGGAAACAAGGAATCATACCACTCACAACTATAATTATGGAAGTGTTTTTTCTCCTAGCCTTCCACAACCTACAAGATTTACACCACAACAATTGGAAGAAAAAAGTGAAAAAGGGCTTTGTTACAATTTTGATAGCAAATACACTAAAGGTCATAAGTGTGCTGAGAAGAAATTATTTTACATAGATTATGAAGAGGAGGAAGAAAAGGATCAAGAAACATCAAAAGAAGAGGATATACACTAGGAACCAACCCTAGAGAAAGAATAAATGAATCTGACAATATCTTGTAAAGCATTGGCAATAATTACCACTCCTAAAACTCGCAAGATAGAAGGACATATCAAGAAGAAAAAGGTTCAAGAAGTGAAAGATCACATCGAGAAAGAAGAAATGAATCTGACCATATGTTGTAATGCATTCTTCAGAATTACCACTCCTCAAACTATCAAGATAGAAGGACATATCAAGAAGAAAAATGTTCAAAAAGTGAAATATCACATCGAGCATCAAGACATGAATCCAACCATATCTTGTAATGCATTGGAAGAAATTACGACTCCTCAAACTCTCAAGATAGAAGGACATATCAAGAAGAAAAATATTCAAGCAGTGAAATATCACATCAAGCATCAAAAACAAGTTATCCAACTTTTAAAGGATAACGCCACTTTGGTGTAGAATCAAATGAAGCAACGGGCATAACAGCATCACAGTGAAAGAAGTTTTGATGTAGGCGATTGGGTATTTTTACAACGACATCTCAAGCAAACTATTTATGAGAAGGAAATGTTGGCAATAATACATGCACTTAAGAAATGGCGACCTTACCTAATGGGAAGACACTTCAAGGTAAAAATGGATCATGATATTCTTAAATACTTTTTAGAACAAAGATTATCTTTAGAAGAATAGAAAAAATGGGTCACAAATATGTTGGGTTATGACTTTGAAATCTTCTACAAAAAGGGAGGAAAAATGTTGATGCAGATGCACTCTCAAGAAAGGATGAGGATGTGGAAGCATTGTTTTGTGCTATTTCTATTATCCAAATAGATTGGATAAATGAAGCAAGGGATGAATGGAAGAAGGACGAAGAAGTGTGGTCACTCATTCAAAAGTTATAGAAGATCCAAGTTCAAACAATATTGCCAAAACTTGACAAGGAAGGAAAAATCATATTCGTACCTGGAGTAGTCACAAAAAAAAGAACCTGACAACTACGAAATCGATCAATTTCAAAGTATCTGATCAAGTGGAAGAACTTACCAACTGAAGATTCCACATGGGAGGACAAGAATTTTATATAGAAGCATCAAGAACTACTCAAGCATTGAGGACAACACTGTTTGAAGGAGAGGGGCATGTTAGGTCCCTATACTACTAGTGTAACCCCTTATTGTTATTAGTACGACCCCCTTATTATATTTTTGTGCCCATGTAGCCCCCATATTGTTATTATTGTGCCCCATATAAGCCCACTATTTTTATTATTGTGCCCTTACATTATTATTGTTATGTCAGCTCTGATTATATTATGACCCTTTAGACTCCTATATATAGAAAGGAGGTCTTGTCATTTGTATCATCCAAGAATTGTTCATTTGTGTAATGTAAAGGAGCTTTCCCCCTTGAAGAGGATGGCTTCTAAGTCATTGATCTATCTTTTCTATCTTTTTGTGAGCTGGTTTCATAACAATTTACTAAACCGGTAAAAATTTGACTCCTGCAGAGTTACATTACATTGTTACAGAAAATAAGTTTTTAGTTTTTATCCATGCCAACAATAAATTCAAACGTTACATTACTGGTTATGAATCCTTCATACACATAGATCATTCTGGAATTAGATATTTAATGAATAAACCAATAAATAATGGCAGAGTTACAAGATGGTTATTGTTGTTACAATAATTCAATATTACTATTTTGGATAGACCTAGAAAACAAAATACAATTGTTGATTTTCTATCTAGGATTCAAAATATAATAACGATGTTCATGTAGAAGATAATTTTCGTGATGAATACCTTTCTACAGTATCTATTAAATCTCCTTTGTTTTTAGATATTTCTAATTACTTGGCTACAGGGAAGTTACCACCATATTTGTCTCCTCAAGAGAAAAGAAAAGTTATTCAAACTAGTGCATCCTATTCATGGATAAATGAAGAATTGTACAAAATAGGACTTGATTTAATCATTTGAAGATGTGTTAGAGAAGATTAAGTACCAGAGCTATTGAAGGCTTGTCATGATAAGCCATGTGGAGGACATTTCGTCGATAAAAGAACTACTTATAAAGTCCTTCTCTTAAGATATTATTGACCTTCCCTTTTTAAGGATTCCAAGGAATATGCTAAGAGATGTCACAGTTGTCAGAGAATGGGAAAACCTGTTCATTCAGATGAAATTCCTTTACAATCTCAAGTACTTATTGAACCCTTTGAAAATTGGGCTTTAGATTTTGTTGGTCCAATCAATCCACCATCAAGACAAAAAAGGTATATTCTTATTTGTACAGATTATATCACAAAATGGATAGAAGCTAAAGCACTTTCTTCTGCTACTGAAAATGTTGTAGTTTCATTTTTTCTTGAGGATATTTTCACTCGTTTTGGTGTCCCATGGGAAATTGTGACAGATCAAGGCACTCAATTTACATCCAATCTAGTACACAAGATAATTAAGGAATACAAAATCAAACATAGAAGGTCAAATCCATATCATCCACAAGCCAATGGACAGGTTGAATCTAACAACAAAGTAATTGAAGCAATTCTTACCAAAATTGGGAATTTGCATGGAAGGGATTGGGAAAAAAAAATTCCAGAAGCTTTGTGGGCATATCATACCACATGGAGAAATACCACTGGCCACACTCCTTATGAACTTATTTATGGAAAACAAGTCCTATTTCCTATTGAGTTTGATATAAAGACTTCTAAAATAGTGGCCAATTTGGATCTTGATATATTAGTAGCCAAAAGACAAAGAGTAGAACAATTGATTGAACTTGATGAGATGCGACAAGATGCCATTCAAAGAACTAATATAGTCTAGCAGCAAAGATCTAAGTGGCATGCTAAGTTTATCAAAGAAATAAAATTTCAGCCTAGTGGATGGGCATTGCTTTTTAATTCAATATATAAAGATTTTCAAGGGAAATTTCAAACTCATGGGCTTGGTCCATATGAGATTGAAACTATCTTTGATAATGGAGCAGTTAGAATCAGAACTATTGATGAAGAGAAGGTGACCTTCCTTGTTAATAGTCATAGATTATGAGTATATCATAAACCATTAACAAAGGAGGAATTATTGTTTTGAGGCTTCTGCGATTAGTACTTTGTGTGTAGTTTTCTTTTGGAGTTCTCACATCCATAATTGTTTGAATCGATGTTTCGAGCCATCCACCATGGCTCATCATCAAGATAGATCAGTAAGTGTGTAAGACAGATCTCATCAGACTGAATAAATAGAGTTAAGAGATGTAATGGGAATGGAAATCGACCGCGCCATAATTGTTTTATAATATTTGGATTTAATTTAATTATATAATAAGAATAAAATGATTAAAATTGAAATATTATAATTATATACAAGAATGAAAATGATTTATAATTAATTTCAATTTATTGAGAATAAAAGTAAATTTAAAGGTTTTTATATTTGTTTTTATTTATAATTAATTTTATATTTGCTTTTATTTTATAATTAATTTTATTTTGGATTTGTTCTTACTTTAGAATAAATTAATTAGATTGATTTTAATATCAATCTAGAATTAATGATTAAGATTTAATCTCAATATTAGTGTTAATGAATACTAGTTTTTAATATTAGTGTTGTTCCTAGAAATTTTTAATAATTTTAATGATTTTTTTATTTATGATCTATAAATTGATTTTAATTTTAACTAAGAATCTTGTCAATCTTCTTAAATGAAATTCTTATAAAAATTCCTCTATTTTAAGTTAATTTGAATTGGTTTATAATTATAAAATACTATGTTTAAATAATATAAATAAGGATTAGTATTAATATTAATTAATATTAATGTTAATATTAGTAATGATCTTATTGAAACTTTGAAACTAATTTAATTATTTGTTAAAATTTATTTACAATTATCTAAGATTCTTTTTTTTAACTAAGAATCCTATCATGATGAAAATGAGATCTTGGGGTAAGACCAAAATCCCTTTTCTTGTAAAAATCTCGATCCTGGACCTGTGGGTTATGGCCCACTAAGCCCCGTCGAAAGCGTTTTAAACTTTTAATGTTATTAACGTGGATCTTCATTTAAATCGAGCATCACTTTAATCATCATCGAAAACATGCAATGTAATTCTAAAACAATAATAACAATATATGGATTTTAAAATAATATGGCACCGCTATAGATCTCGGCGGCCCACATAACCCAACTTCGATCTGTATATTCTTTTACTTAAAACATTCAACCTGTAATAGACCTTCTTCCATCATCAGATCGGTGGAATCCTCGATCAACAGGCTTCTTCCACTCCACGCTTAGCCGACGTCGTTGTCTGTCAAATGTTGAATTATCAAGCCATCGTATTGCATCCTCGGCATCTCTCAAATATGATGTCAACAACTCCACATGATCCACGTTGTCCAACATGCTAAATGCATTAGCGTGTCTGAGGACCTCTAGCTGGTTACTACTTTTGGAAAGCATATCGATACATTCTGATATGTTAGGAGACAATTCAAGAGAACGGCACACCTATACAGCTTCATCGTTGTATGTTACGCCTTCGGTTCGTGGTGGTGATCGATGACCGATCAACTCACCACACATAATTTGCTCAATTATAAACACACACAACCACACATAATTTGCTCAATTATAAACACACACAAGCGTATACAATACTAGAACACATTTCATATATATACAGAACAAATTATATTCCAGGCTAAGGCATTTCAGCCTTAAAACCCAGCTCACAATCGACTACATCTTGCTCACTCGCAATTTTACTCACAAATAAGATATATCTCTCACACCCTATCACATTACATTTATATAAGATGCATTAGGAAGGATCGATCAGATCCTCTCCTGATTTTTCTCCACAATGAAAGCCCTCCAAAAAGCGTGCATGGTTGTATCCATCTTATCCACTTTAAATTTGCTTTAACTTATCCGCTTTAAATCCACTTTAAACCTATTTTTCTACTTTAAAACAGACTTTCCTCTGTCCTGATCCTCTGGTCCACATTTGCTTGCTTTGGTGCTGAGTGCTCTCGCATCAGACTCCCGAGGCACAAAAAATTATGACCTCCTGGTCATATGCTTCTGGTCTTCGTAATAGCAATTTTATCCACCGCATTCCTTCACTAGAACTGCTTCCATGATTGTGAGCTGCAACCAACCTCTGCAGTAACAATCTCCTCTGTTACACGATACCTCACCAAGCCCTCCTTGTTAAACAGGTAAATCCCCTCTGCGGACAGAGGCGATCCCACTAGCCCAAAATGGGTCTAGCAACAATCAATTCACGCCGCTATGCAAGTTCCTAGTTGTATACTAAAAGGTGGATTACGAAGACCAACCTGGAATCCAACGCAAATGTTGAAGTAGAGTTGACCCTCCGGCTCCCTTTCTTCAGCAAGTCAAAATCATAGCGATCCTCGTGAACGGACACCTGCACATGCAAAGACCGAGACAACTACAAGCATAAAATCCATCAAAGTACAACTATATTTCAGTCAGAAAGGAAATAAATCAAACATCATAATAGGCAATGAGATTGGAACCATAATAGCAGTCGTTTATTAATGAATAATAGGCAGAGAAAGATACAACCAAGGTTCTGACGTTGAACCTATCCTCTGGCTAGGCGAGCAGCTATGTATGCCTTGCAATAGACCTTCTCTCTCTCAGGATTCCGGCAGCATAACCTCCCTATGCTTCAAGACTCTTACTATCACTCCAAACAAGCATAATCACAACTAGCATTACTCCAGAACTCGCTTGTCTAATGCATGAGGACAGACTTTTATAAATGGAGAAGGGAGGAAGATTCAATGCACCAGGACGCCCATTGTGGATCGACATTATCTCCGAAAAGCTACTGAGGATAGATGTCTCCCTTGCTTCAGCAGGTCACAATCCTAGTGATCCTCGTGAACGGACACCTGCACATGCAAAGACCGAGACAACTACAAGCATAAAATCCACCAAAGTACAACTATATTTCAGTCAGAAAGGAAATAAATCAAACATCATAATAGGCAATGAGATTGGAACCATAATAGCAGTCATTTATTAATGAATAATAGGCAGAGAAAGATACAACCAAGGTTCTGACGTTGAACCTATTCTCTGGCTGGGCGAGTAGCTATGTATGCCTTGCAATAGACCTTCTCTCTCTCAGGATTCCGGCAGCATAACCTCCCTATGCTTCAAGACTCTTACTATCACTCCAGACAAGCATAATCACAACTAGCATTACTCCAGAACTCCCTTGTCTAATGCATGAGGACAGACTTTTATAAATGGAGAAGGGAGGAAGATTCAATGCACCAGGATGCCCATTGTGGATCGACATTATCTCCGAAAAGCTACTGAGGATAGATGTCAAGGATAGATGATGACTCTCGACCTCTATCAGATGGATTTTTTCCTCAAAAGACTTCATGATCTGAAAGGAAAAAACATATGGGTGCGCGTTTGCCAAAAATCATTACCAAACTTAGTTGGCGCGAGTGTTGTTCTAGGACAGAGCGCCAATGGGCGCGCCCCTTTTTGAGGATCTCAGTGATTGGCGTGGATAAGACACTGTGTACCTGCGCTAATGGAAAAAGGGCACTTTTCAGGGATAATTTGCAGAAGGTGTCTCCAGGGAACATGAAGTACATACTCAGGGGAACATAATGCAAGTGTTTTTAGGCTATGTCACTGCTCACAGGTCTCGGAATGTATCCTCCAATGTACGAAAACAGGGGTAACAGGGATGGTGACCAATGGTGACAAATTACTGTGTAACACCAACCTCAGTCAGAACATGAGTTACCTTTCTAGTTGGAGGAGGAAGATGAGGATGAAGTCTATTCGGCACCATTGTGTACAGTAGAAGCTACCATCGGGGGCCCACAAACCAAGGATGATTTTATTGAAAACTTGATTCAGAACCCACCCCCTAGTGGGTTTCCATTAGAAGAGCTAGTGGAAGAAACCCAAGCCAATCCTTTAGTTGATCTCTGTGTGGCTGATCTGACCTCTCTCTGAGTTAAGAATGTGGAATTCAGCCCTGAAAGAACTTTGAAGATAAACTCATCCCTATCCACCTCTCAGGGGAAAGAACTGTGTAGCTTATTGAAAGACCACTTGGATGCTTTTTCTTGGTGCTATAAGGAGATGAAGGGAGTCCACCCTTCAGTCTATACTCATCACATTTACATTAAAGAAGATTGAAAACTAGTCAAGCAACCTCAAAGGAGGATGAATCCAGATATTAAGGAAATTGTCAAAGAAGAACTGCAAAAGTTGCTGGATGCAGGATTCATCTACCCCATCTCCGATAGTGAATGGGTCTCTCCTTTGGTGCTAGTGCCAAAGAAAAATGGGAAGTGGAGAATTTATGTAGATTATCGGGAACTAAACAAGGCCACAAAGAAGGACCATTTCCCTTTGCCTTTCATAGATCAAGTGCTAGATGGCCTGGCAAGGAAGAAGTTCTTCACCTTCCTAGATGGGTTTAGCAGGTACAACCAAATCCAAATCAGTCCGGAAGACCAAGATAAGAACACTTTCACTTGTCCTTGGGGTACATTTGCATACTGAGTCATTCCTTTTGGGTTGTGTAATGCTCTCGCCACTTTCGAGAGAGCAGTATTAAGCATATTTGCTGAATTGGTTCACAATTCAGTGGAAATCTATATGGATGAATTTACCCCTTATGGTTCTAACTTCCAAGAAGCTGTGACTAACCTGGGAAAATTTTTAGCCAAGTGCATTGAAATGAACCTGTTCCTCAGTCCTGAAAAATGCGAATTCCCAATGACTGAAGGGACCGTGCTAGGTCATACAATTTTTCAGCAAGGATTACAGGTGGATCCCAACAAGATTGCCATCATCCAGAGGGTCCCACCTCCTCAAAAGGTAAGAGATGTTCAAATTTTCCTAGGATTAGCAAGGTATTATAAAAGATTCATTAAGGATTTTAGTAAGCTAGCCTATCCATTGTTTGGTCTTTTGGGAAAATATGCTGAGTTCATATGGACTGCCAACTATCAAGAGGTTCTACACACCTTGAAAGGTAAACTAGTAAATGCCCTAATTTTGAGAGGTCCAAACTGGGCCCTACCTTTCTGCATTCATACAGATGCCTCGAAAAAAGAAATAGGAGCAACCTTAGGGCAAGTTTATGAGAAGCTGCCTTATGCCATATATTTTGTAAGTAAAAACATGTCCAAGGTAGAATTAAACTACACCGTGACCGAAAAGGAGCTCCTAGCTATAGTCCATTCCCTAAATAAATTTAAACACTACATCACCAGCTATCACACATTCGTATACATTGATCATGCTGCAATTAGGTATTTGATGAATAAACCAGATGGAAATGCTCATATTATTAGATGGCTACTTTTATTGCAGCAATTTGATTTAACCATTGTTGATAAGACGGTTAAAGAAAATGTTGTTACTGATTTTCTATCTAGATTAAGTCTGCCTGCAGATGAAGAAGGAATGGTGGATGATCAAATGCCAGATGAACACCTATTTGCTATCTTGGTACTCTCCCCATGGTTTGTTGATATACCAAATTACTTGGTTTCAGCACAGTTTCCACTAGACCTATCCTCAAAAGAGAAAAGCAAGATCATGAGGAAAAGTGTTCCATTCACCTGGATTGGGGGAAATCTCTTAAAACTTGGCCCATATTAGATTTTGAGGTGATGTGTCATGGAGGAGGAAGTTTTTGACATCCTCCTAACCTGTCACGATGGGCCTTGTGGGGGCCATTTTGCAACAAAGAGGACTGCCTTCAAAATTTTTCAAGTAGGTTACTGTTGGCCCACTCTTCATCAAGATGTCAGGAGGTATATCAGCCAGTGTGACTGATGTAAAAGGATGGGGAAACCCACTCCAAAGGATGAGATGCTCCTGCAACCTCAAGTGACTTTCGAGCCATTTGAGAAGTGGGGCATGGACTTTGTGGGTCCTATCAACCCTCCAAAGCAGAAATCGTACATCATTGTGTGCATTGATTATCTGACAAAATGGGCAGAAACAAAGGTGATCAAGTCAGCAACAGAATAAAAAGTAGCTGAGTTTCTCAGGGAGAATATATTCTACAAGTTCCGATATCCAAGAGAATTAGTCACAAATCAAGGGAGTTAGTTTACATCCAATCTGATTGAAGATCTACTCACACACCATAGAATTAAGCACAAAACTTCCACCCCTTATCGTCCGCAAGAAAATGGATAGGTGGAAGTCGCTATTAGAGCTTTGGAAGGAATTTTGACCAAGGTAGTGAGCAGTAGCAGGAAGGATTGGGCAGATCGATTGGTTGAGGCCACTTGGGCCTATAACACCACTTGGAAAACCACCACGGGGTTCACACCCTATGAGATGGTCTATGGAAAGAAGGCTTTGCTATCAATAGAAGTTGAATATAACACCTTAAGGATGGCATCTCAAATGGACCTAGATCTCAGCCGTGCACAAAAGGACAGGTTACTTCAGCTCAATGGATTGGATGAACAGAGATTGCAGGCCCTTCTCCACTCAGAGGTAGTCCAACTTCAAAGGAAAATATGGCATGGCAGACACTTCAAAGGAAAACAATTCCAGTAAGGGGATTGGGCGCTATTATATGATTCAAGATATAAGGATTTCAAGGGTAAACTAAGGACAAGATGGCTAGGACCATACATAGTAGAAAAATGCAATGATAATGGTTCAGTTTTGATCCAAAGCATCGATGAAGAAGCCATCCCCATGCTCATCAATGGGAATAGGTTGAAGATCTATAGGAAGCCCCTTTCCAAGCAGGAATTCATTGAGAATCTGTGTAAAATAGTGTTGGTAGTGGAGCAGGTCTCTGCCTCCACTCCACCCACACTCTAAAAAAAAAAAAGAAAAAAAGATAGAAATAAATAGAAAAAAGAATAAAAGATCCCTGGGTGAAAACCTCATGGAGGCTCCCAAGGCAAGCAGTGATGGTGAAAACCTCCTAGAGGTTCCCCACCTGTCTCAAAAAAAAAAATGATGGAAAGAAAAACGAAAAATAGAGAAAAGAAAACAGAAAAAACTAACTTCTTTTGAATGCATTGTAGATTGCACGGGGGTCACAGAAGAAAAAGGACATGGCTAGGCTGTATACACCCTTAATAGCTCATTTCTCCATCGTCATTGTCTTTCCCCAGACCTTAGTCTCACTTGTTCTTGAAATTTTGCATCCTACAGGAGACTTTGTGCATTCTACAGGAGACTCCAGTAGAAACCACAAAGAGCTCAAAATCAAGTTCAGAAAAGACTTTGAGGGCTAGATATTTGTCCAGAAGGCCTGTCGACCTCCCTGACACCATTCATCCTCCTAACTCTCCATTTCATCCCTGCACCACCACATTTCCACTCGATTTTTCTTCCCTGCATAGAAAACACAAGAATTCTATTTCTTTTGTTTTTTGAAAGAAAAGAAAAAAAATAACGAATAAAGCAACAACATTCTTCACTTGTTTCTTACCTGATGCATTCTAGCTATTTTTCCTTTCCTTCAACACCTTTCTCAACTGTCTCTTCAGTCCCTCCTTAAGCATAAACCATAAATTTTAGAGGGAGAAGCAGCTATAGGAAATCTTGCAGGATTCCCGTAACAGTTGATCCCTTTAAAAAACAAGCTCTAGAGGCAGGGTCAGTGCAGCCAAGATGTATGCAACATGCAAGGAGCAATTCTTGATAAAAAATCACCAGCATAAGGTAGCCAAGCCACTAGTTCAGAGGCCACAAGCACCAACAACAGCAACAAAAAAAGAAAGAACAAAGTGCCAAAGTTTGAGCATTTAGAACATGGTAGCGACTAACAGGTAAATGGCTCAAACCATTCCTCTGTTGCATGAATATTGTTTAGAAACTTCATGAATCATTGAGATGGTCATGATTAAATGAAATCGGTGGCTAGCTAACTAGCCACCCTCGTCTAGTTCAACCAAGCCTCATCCACTTCAAATAGCATTAAGAAGGTGCAGTCAGCACGTGTGGTCCATCAACTCGGGAAAAAAAACTTAGAATCGGTAGTGGTGGCGGCGTATAACAAAAATGATGGAAGTGATTGCAATTTGGTGACCTAAAATATCATAATGGCCTGGAGTAGGGACCAATGATCTAGATGGGGATAACATACCCTTCCTGCCACCTCACCTCGTCACCGCAGATCATGCCATAAGTTTAAGTACGCTACAGTAGAAGCCTCCACCACCTTTTGCTTTCATTGGCATCGATGAGTCTCGGATGCAACAACTTACCTACCACCTTCAGAACCTCAAAGCAATCACTTTCTACCAGTTTTCAAAACCCTGCCACTTATCGGGCTCTATAGGAGTAGAAACACGGTCTACAGGAGCAAAAACACAGTCTACAGGAGCCTTTCTACAGGAAGGCTAGAGAGCAGCTATGCAGAGGGAAAATTTGATTTTTTTTACAAATTTGAGCTTGAAAGAAGGTAGGCTCGAAAAACCAACTCTACATGTTATATATCTATAAAAGGTGATGGGATTTGAAACGAAGTGCTGAGTGGAAAAAGAAAGGGAAAATGAGAACAAGAAGTATGCCTGTGTTTTGAATTATATATACAGTCTCTCTATTTTTACTCTCTGCTATGAAATTCTATCTTTTTCTCCTCTGTGATATTCTACTGTGTAAAGAAGGAATGCAACCATAGGAAATTAAGCCTCTAAAATAGTGAATTTGCTTATTGTGTGAAAGAAAAACATTGTCTTGTTCTCTGTGTTGTTTTCCTAAGAAAAACTATTTATTTCCTCCAATAGTATGAGAAGTAAAGTAAGGTTGAGAACAGAGTTTGAAGGGCAGGAAAATTAAAATTGGGTAAAAAGAAGAAACACGAAAAACCCTCTCTATTTCCAGAAAAACCACAGCTATTCCTCTACTTTTAGTTTTGAAAATTTGTTGTCTTCCTCCTCACTTCAGAATTTCTAGCAGTCACTAAACATCATGCCAAGGGGTTTTATGAGAAAGGAGCCTTTGAATTCCACCAAATTGCATGAACACCCAGAGGTGGTAGCCCTCTTTACTAGGGCAAACTGGATGCCTTTCTTTGAGAGAATTCATTGGTATGATGAGGAAGTGACAAAGGAATTTTTAATGTCTTTAAGACCCCATTCAAAAACCCATGCTACAGTCAGTTTCAGGGGTCTAACCATAGAGCTTACCCCAGAATTTACTGGTAGAATCACAGGTCTTCTACTTGGGCTCCCCTGGAGCAAAGAGGAAATACCACTAGGACAAGTTGCTAAAAAGACATTTTTTTAGCCTGATGAACATCCTGTAGAGGATAAGAATGGGATCAGAAGGACAAGTATACCTCATCCATGGGGTGAGTTCAGCTACCAGGTCATGAAATATATATCTTGTGAAGGAAGATACAATATAGTCTATGGTTATCACTTCAGATTATTGCATGAACTAAGATATGGAATGGACCTACATGCATCTAGAAAACTCAGTGTTCCATATTTCCTCCAATCCTTGATAGAGTGTGGCACCAAATTGAATGCAGGGGTTTCAAACCAACTCGCTCACCATGGGCTCATTAAGTTGCTGCTAGAGGATTCTCTCCACACACACACCATCCCTATAGCCTAGGAATTTTCAGGAACATGACTAGAGAAGATGACATAAAAAATCTCACTGATGACCTTAGCTCATCTGGCAGTGAAGATGAGGAGCAGAAAGAGGAATTTGAAAAGGAAATCTAGGAGGAAGAACAAAATATTCAATTAGAAGAAGAAAAAGAGGAAAAATAGAGAGAAGAAGAGAAACATGACACATCCACAGTTAAACCTAAAGCAAAAAAGAAAACAGCATCAAAAGTAGAGAAGAGAAAGAGGACAAAAGCTGAGAAGAAGAAACCCATGAGCTTAGAAGAAGACTGCCACAGGAAGGGTAGAAACTTAGTAAGAAAAGGATAAAACACCATGAGAGACAGTAGAAACAAAATCTAACACAGTTGACATAGGAAAACTGCAGAGGATGAAGAAGATAAACAGTAAGAAGAGGTGTCTCCTGAGACATTAGCAAAGGAAGCAGCAGTTGTTCTTGCTGCACTTAGCACTCCAGCTAGGCAAAAAGGAAAAAGAAAAATACAGACATATATGTATTACAAAGCTCAGAGGAGCACCAGAATAAAGGTGGGCAAGCCCCAACCACCTTCAAAAGAACCTATTATCATTGAGGATGCACCTACAGTCACAAAGGAGGAATCTTCCTCCAAAATATCCATCACCTATGAGAAGGGGAGTCCTAAGATGTTATGAAACCAGCTCACAAAAAGATAGAAAAGAGAGATCCACGCCTTAGAATTTAGCCTCTTCGAGGGGGCAACCTC
>APFE030141579.1:14428-74770 GCA_000404065.3 Pinus taeda
TGATGGTGGCATGAGGATGTGCATTCTCATGGTTTGGGCGCGATGGTTGGATTAGCTACCCAACTAGTTCAGACATGGGGGCTAGCATGTACATGAGGTGTTGACATTGTGTTGGAGTATCATGGCAGCAGGTTCACATGGGAATGACACATGATGAGGACAACATGATATGTTGCAGTGATCATGTAGCTTGAGATGGAGGGGCCAGCCTTCCACGATGGAGCAGCATGTGGAGATTGTGACATGATGGTTGATTGTCATGGATTGAGAGGACTTTCGATTGTTGAGATGAGATGTTGGCACATGATTGAGGTGTGTTAACACTTGTTGATAGATCATGGGCAGTTTGCACATGATGGAGTGGACACTTTGTTGCAGTGGACATGTAGCTTGATGTTGAAAGGATCACCCTTTCACGATGGAGAGCATCATGGAGAGATTGTGGCAGGGGGTTGATGAACATGGACATCTATGACATACATTAGTATGGATATTCTTGGTGACAGTTGGTCACTTAGATGAGGCATGGTGGAGATGGAGACCTACATATGTTGTAGGATGGTTGCCATTTGTGAGGGGAGTTGACATCATGGGTTGATACTTGGAGTTGGGATGTTGTCGAGGATGACAACGACTTTAGGTGGAGGAGGATGTAACGCCTTAGGATTGGGACGCTGGGCGAGCGCTAGGTGACCGGGCATGCGATGGGCACGTTGAGGTCGTGTGACGGTGCGACCGGAGGTGCGACCGACCGATGTGCGACGGGCGCTGCAGAAATAATGCGACATTACTCCGAGTTGGATGCGACAAAACATAACAACGAGCGTGACACTTGACAAAATGCGATGGTGATTAGAATGTTATACCCCTTGGTGAACGACAACTTGGTTGTGAGGCCGACTCACATAGAGGGCGAGCCGACCATCATTGAGGGCATTCGAAGGAGCATTAAAACACACGTTTGGGGGTCGACCGGACAGGCCCACCCCAAGCTACATCGCGTATATATACAGTGCATGTGAGCTCATTTGGGAACCAACGAAAGTCATCACACAACTTCGCAAAGGCAAGTAGGATCTGCGCACAAGAGAGGAAGTGCGCACTTCTCATGCACACTTGCCTTAGGAGCTTGTACGAACTGATGATGATGTTTGGGTGGACTTCTCATAGTCTTGGTGGACACTTAGGTGGAGGAGCTATGATGGAGGAAACTCATGACATGATGATATGGTTGGTGACCAAGTTCACTAAACCGAAGATGGCAGATTGGATAGGGATGACCGAAGGTTGTGATGGGTCTACTTGGTTGGACTACATGGACAACTTAGTCATGGACATCAGGTTGGAGACATGGAGCATGGCATTCTTATGCAGGGACATATTGTGGGTGCACTTGTGGAGATGTCACTTATGGGCATCCGATGAGGTGTATCATGGCATGGATGTTGAGCAGATGGATTTGCTTATGTGACATGGAGACTTATACTTATGGGCTATGGGGAGGTTGTACACTCTTGTGCAACAAATACATGAACTTGGATGGAGTTGTAGCAGGCTATGGGCATTCTTACTACATGGAGAGCTGAGGCATCTTGCGGAGACCTTTGGGTGGAGACTTGTATGCTTGCTGAGATGTTGGTTGGGGATGACTCATGGAGCTCATGATGACATGAGATTGTTGTGACTTCTTGGAGACTTCATATATGGTGGACTTGGAGGTAGCATTTGGAAGTGCGAGGTGTTGGCAGGTGTGTCGTGGGTGAACGACGAATGTGCAGTTTTGTGCCGGGCTTGAGGTAGTGTTGCAGGTGGTTCAGGTGAACTTCTTTCTACCGTGCAAGAGTGCACAAATGATGTAAAGGCAGTTTGCCTATCTTGTAAATTTGGCTAAGTGTTGGCTTGGAATTTGTCAAGCACACTTTTATTTTGAAATTGATATTCTTAATAACGGTTGGGTAGAATCACATTACGAGGAGCTGCCCCTCCCCTTTATACTTGTTGCAATTTTTGATGTTCTTGTTATTCAATTGCGATGGTTAATGAATGAGTATGGGATTCATTAAGTATAAAGGATAATAAGCGTGTTTACTTGGTTTTGAAACACAAACTAAGTATCGGTTGTGAATTAGGCGTAGTCCGCACACATAAGTATTGTTAAAAAGAAAGTGTGGGGTGGTGTCGCACCTCGCTGGCATAGTTGGAAGACCACCGTAGGCTTGGGGGCCTGACAGTTGGTATGAGAGCTCGGTTGGAGCTGGTTTGAGCAGGGTTACTCGTAACGGTGAAGAGTCAAGGATGTCTATCTTGAAAGAAATGTGTTTTGCAACCTTCAAGGAACTTGAAGGGAGTCTACTTGAGGAATCAAGAGAGGTTGAACAAAGGCTTGCAGAAAGGGACAAGGAAATGTTCAAAGCAAGGGATGCTCTTCGTGTTTTGGTCAAGGAATGAGTTTCTGATGGAAATAGGGACGAAGGCGATTGACTTGTGAAGCAAGTGGACTTGTTTGAAGCAGAATCCAAGGAATTGAACCTACATGAAAAACCCATTTGATGTGATTCCATGGCGTAATTACATATATAAATATCTAACTTGTATCCCAATATAACGTATCTAAATAATAGCTCCAAGGTGAGGTTCAAAATCAAACTAAAAATGAATTTGAGAGGAGGTTGATCCATGAAAACGGAAGGGGTTTCTCGATCCTATCCATGAGCTTTCCATCTTTCCCTTGTATCCCGAATCCCGGAAGAACTCTAGACTTACTACTCAATGAAAAGGCTTCGTTAGAAGTAAGATCAAGAAGACGGTGAGTAAAGACTGCGAGGTGCGGCACCACCCCACACTTTCTTTTTAACAATACTAATGTGTGTGGACTACGCCTGATTCACAACCGATACTTAGTTTATTTTTCGCAACCAAGTAAAATACGTTAAACATTTATATCAATGAAGCCCATACTCATTCATTAACACAACAATTATAAAACACATCAATTGCACGATATAAAGGGGAGGGGAAACTCCCGAACAGTCTGCCCAACCATATATTATAAATCAGAATTTTACAATATACAAGTGTACAAATGTGTCTGGTAAACTCCAAGGCCAACACTTAACCAATTTTACAATCACAGGAAACCTTGCCTTACAACAGTTTCATGCATCCCCTGTCCAAGAATGGTGCTCACACGAGCCACCTATCTTCTCTGCCAAATCTGCACCAAAACTGTAAACCAGAACCACCTCTGCGCAATCTTCGACCTCTAACCAAGTCTCCGCTTCTACGTCCAAGTCACCAAGGCAACTGTGCATGAGTAATGCGCATTTCCTTCTTGTGCGCAGTTCTTCTCTTGCCTTGAGCGAAGATGATGTGCGTTCATCGCGTGAGAATGAGCTCCCTCGCTCATGTTATATATATGCATCTTAACGTTGGGTGACGGGTGGGCGAAGCCCCTTGGCCGATGCCCCAAACCCATCATAACGTGCTCCAAAAGTCTCCAACACAGGTTGGCCTGCCATCGTGCAATGCCTCCTCATCCTTCGTATAAACCTTTGTTCAGTGTTCGTTCGGACCGTCGCACCCGCAACTCTATCGTGTGTGTTCACCCATCGGCTCATTCGCACATAACCACAGCTCTATCGTTCGGACTGTCCGTTCATGCGTTCAACCGTTCGTGCATTCTTCCAACCTGTTTTCGTTCGCTCTTCGTCGTTTTCCCAAGTCACCCGTCGCACTGTGCGCCTGTCGCACACCCGATGTTCGCTTGTGCGCCCACCGTGCACGGTGACTCGCCCGACGCGTTTGCGCCGAAGGGCCTTACATCCTCCTCCACCTGAAGTCGTTGTCGTCCTCGACAACATCCCAACTCCAAGCATCAAACCATGATGTCAACTCCCCTCACATATGGCAAACATCCCTGCAGCATATGTAGGCCTCCATCTCCACCATGTCTCATCTAAGTGACCAGCTGCCACCAAGATCGTCCATACCAAGGTATGTCTTCGCTGTCCATGATCATCGACCACCTGCCACAATCTCCCCATGCTGCTCACCATCGTGAAAGGCTGATCCTTTCAACATCAAGCTACATGTCCACTGCAACATTGTGTCAACTCCATCATGTCACCAAATCCATCATGTACAAACTGCCCATGATATGTCAACAAGTGTTAACACACCACAACCATGTGCCAACATCTCATCCATCAATCCATTAAAGTGCTCCATGAGAACACCTCTCTCCATCATGTGTTCTATGTGACCAACTACCATGATACTCCGACATAATGCCAACACATCTCTGCTCACTGACGTCCCCCATGTCTGAACTAGTCGGGTGATCAGTCCAACCATCACGCTCAAAAAATGAGAGTGAACATCCTCATGCCACCATCAGTTCTTCCTCAAAACATCCGCCACATCCTGAAATCATCAAGAATAACCCCATTTCTAAGTCCATGAAGTAGCCCTCATCTCATCTGCAACATGTCATGATTCTTGATGCCAAGCCATACCTGCACCATCATACCTGCCCAATCTGCTTAAGGGACTCACTTCCATGAGTAGCTAACAATGAGCCCCATCTTCTTTTTCATCTAAGAAGATGTAGAGGGGTGAGAGCCTGAAGGCTCACCCTCACTAATCAATTCGATCCACCTATCAGGATCTTCAACTTCCAACCTTTGTAAATAAGTGACCCAGTCCTCACCCGGCCTCATATATGCTTCATCAACATCCTCATCTTCAATCACTTCTAGCCTTCTGGTCAAGTCCAAGATATTATTTGAAAGTGATTTGATGACCAATGATTGTTCGGTAAGATTTGTCTCCGCCTTGGACAAACTCTTACATACATCACCCAAATCTTCATCACTCCTTACTTGCATTGCTGCCACCTCATGATCAGGTCTGGTTACCTGAAAGGTAGGCACACCTATGGGTACATCTTCCCTTCCATCATAGATGTACAACTTTTTCAAGTGTGGAATGATCATCGCATCATATTTCTTCATAAACTCCATCCCTAGTACAGCCTCATAGTCATCAATCGTCACTATGGTGAAGTCCACCTTCCTGGTCCATTCACCAAGTGTAGTGTCCACTCGTTTAGCCACACCAAGTACTTCATTCGGAGGAGAGTTCATTGTCTTCATATGTTCCTTTATAGGAACATATTTCAGCCCAACCTTCCTTACAGTATCTTCACACCCCCAATCCTACGATAGTCTTCCAACCGTGTCGGCGAGGTGCGGCACCACCCCACACTTTCTTTTTAACAATACTTATGTGTGCGGACTACGCCTAATTCACAACCGATACTTAGTTTGTGTTTCGCAACCAAGTAAAACATGCATTATCCTTTATACTTAATGAAGCCCATACTCATTCATTATCCATCGCAATTATAAAACTAGAACAACAATTGCAACAAGTATAAAGGGGAGGGGAAACTCCCCATAACGTGAGTCTGCCCAACCGCTTATTAAGAATATCAGTTTACAATATAATGTACAAGTGTGCTTGGCAGAATCCAAGGCCAACACTTAATCAAATTTACAACTGAGGCATAGAACTACCTTTATAACACTTGTGCCCTCTTGCACGGTAGAAAGGTGTACACTCGAACCACCTGCAACACTACCTCAAGCCCTGCATGAAGTCTGCACAATCATCACCCAATTCTATGACACACCTGCCAACCAATACTCAAGCAGCTCTGCGCACTCTTCACATTGTGCGCATGAGCTATGTGCATTCACCAACCAAATCTGCGCACTTAGCTCTTGTCTTATGTGTAGATGTGTAAGAACCAATGATCGAATGTCAAATGTCAAATGAATGCCTTAACGCCTCACATATATACGCTTGGCAGCGTGGGTGGAGTGGTTGGCGAAGCCCCTTGGCCGACGCCCCAATGCCATCACAACGCACCCACAAACGCTCCTTTCCAAGTCGGCTTGCCCTCACGCAAGTCTCCTCTCAACGCCATATAAGTTTGCTTCGACGCTCATCATTTTTCCCAAGTCGCTCGCTTATCGTCGCAAGTCTGCCGGAGTAATGTCGCATTGTGTGCGATGGTGCCTTCGTGTGGCCGTTTGGCACGCGCCCGTCGTGCGCGCCCGCCCGGTCGGCCGTCGCCTGCCCGTCGCATTCCCCTAAGGCGTTACATCCTCCTCCACTTGAATTCGTTGTCATCCTCGACAACATCCCAACTCCAACCATCAATCCATGATGTCAACTCCCCTCACATATGGCAACCATCCTGCAACATATGTAGGTATCCATCTCCACCATGTCTCATCTAAGTGACCAACTGTCACCAAGATAGTCCATATCAAAGTATGTCAACGATGTCCATGATCATCGACCACCTGCCACAATATCTGCATGCTGCTCTCCAGCATGGAAGGATGATCCTTCCAACATCAAGCTACATGTCCACTGCAACAAAGTGTCCACTCCATCATGTGCATCATCTCCATCATGTGAAAACTACCCATGATATATCAACAAGTGTTAACACACCTCAACCATGTGCCAACATCTCATCTCAACAATCGGAAGTCCTCAATCCATGACAATTAACCATCATGTTACAATCTCCACATGCTGCTCCATCGTGGAAGGCTGGTCCCTCCATCTCAAGCTACATGCTTACTACAACATATCATGTTGACCCCATCATGTGTCATTCCCATGTGAACTCTGCCATGATACTCCAACATAATGCCAACATATCTTTGTACACTGTTAACCCCCATGTCTGAACTAGTTGGGTAGCTAATCCAACCATCGCGCCCAAACCATGAGAATGCACATCCTCATGCCACCATTAGTTGTTCCTCAAAGCATCCTGCCGCATCCTGAACTCGATCAAGAATCCATCCTCATAAGTAAACCATGCTCAGGTCCATGAAGTAGTCCTCATCTCATCTGCAACATGTCCATGATGTTTGGTACCAATGTGCTATATAAAATCAGCCACATTAATCCCAACATCATCCATAAGTGTGCCTCCTCAATATGAAGAGACCATCTCATCAATCTCCAACTCTCAGTTTGCCACATCCATGTCCATGAAGCTACCTCCTCACATTTGCAATGTTCCATCCCTCAAGTCTCCATGTGCTCTAAGAGAACACCTCTCTCCATCAAGTTAAGTGCCTCAAGAGAACACCTCTCTCGTGTATCCATGTGCTGCCCATGATCAAAGATCAATCATCTCCCATGTGTAAAGAGTAGTTGAGTCTCGGCTCAACCCATGCCCAAGTGTAGCCACCAAGGCATCATCATCATAACTCCATCACCTCAAAGTGTCTCATATCGATCCTCCACATCAAGTCACTCTTTCAAGCCATGCCCATACATGTACTTTGAAAGTGTGCACCCCATCCTGCACCAAAGTCTCTGACCTTAGCTCCTCAATGCATCAGATCCTCTAAGTCCACCATATATGAAGTCTCCATGAGTCACAACAATCTCATGTCATCATGAGCTCCATAAGTCATCCTCAACCAACATCTCAGCAAGCATACAAGTCTCCACCCAAAGGTCTCTGCAAGATGCCTCAGCTATCCATGTAGTAAGGATGCCCCATAGACTGCTCACAACTCCATCCAAGTCCATGGCTTTGTTGTACAAGAGTGCAAAACCTCTCCATAGTCTCATAAGTATAAGTCTCCATGTTACATAAGCAAATCCATCTGCTCAACATCCATGCCTTGATACACCTCATTGGATGCCCGTAAGTGACATCTCTACAACTGCACCCACAATATGTCCCTACATAAGACTGCCATGCTCCATGTCTCCAACCTGATGTCCATGACTAAGTTGTCATGTAGTCCACCCAAGTAGGCTCATCACAACCATCGGTCATCCCTATCCAAGCTGCAACCTTCAGTCTAGTGAACTCGGTCACCCAACCATATCATCATGTCATGAGTTTCCTTCGTCATAGCTCCTCCACCTAAGTGTTCACCAAGACTATGAGAAGTCCACCCAAAACATCATCATCACATGAGTCTCTCCATCATAGCTCTTCCACCAAAGTGTCCACCAAGACTTGCTCTTGGTCTCGGCCATGAGAAGTCCACCCAAGCAACTCAAGTGTGTGCCCTTCAACTGTCCATTAGTCATGCCGGGCACTTAGCCATGTGGCTAAAGCACAACCCATTCATCCACAACGATCATCAAGTTCCACCCTTGTCACAGGCCTTTGTACCTTCTACCATAAGGTCACAAACAACCCCAACAAGTCCTGCAATAGTCAACAATCCTTGCTTCTCGATACAAGGTCTCACCATAAGCACCCATGGTAAAAGGCTCCCTAGCATCGGCAAACTAGCTTTGCCCTTCCCTGCACATGGTCCATCTACCAAATGTTCAAATGAAACACATGTATCAATAGTATCAACATCATCATCATGATCATCATGAGGTTCCTCCATGAGAGTACCCTCATCAATACATGTCTGCAAAATGCCCGATCCTGGTCCAACTTGATCAAGCTCAAGTTCATCCTCCATCACGATCATGTCTGCAACATCTTCAATTGTCAAGGCTTCCTCTTCCTTATCACATTCTGCAGCTTCCTCCTTATGATCCAAAGCTATGGAATGCTTCTTCTCAAGAGTTAGCACTTCCCACTTCTTTCAAATCAATTCCTACCTTGTCTTCAATTCCTTGGATTCTGCTTCAAACAAGTCCACTTGCTTCACAATTCGATAGGCTTCGTCCCTATTTCCAACAAAAATTCCTTCCTTGACCAAGACATGAAGAGCATCCCTTGCTTTGAACATAACCTTGTCCCATTCTGCAAGCCTTTGTTCAACCTCCCTTGATTCTTCAAGTAGGCTCCCTTCAAGTTCCTTGAAGGTTGCAAAACCCATTTCTTGCAAGATAGACATCCTTGACTCTTCACCGTTACGAACAACCCTGCTCAAACCAGCTCCAACCGAGCTCTGATACCAACTCACGATAGTGTGGTGGGATCAGCACTTCTTCATCAACTAGGATATCAGCTCTGATACCAACTATCACGCCCCCAAGCCTACGGTGGTCTTTCAACCGTGCCGGCGAGGTGCGGCACCACCGAACACTTTCTTTTTAACAATACTCATGCACATGGACTACGCCTAAATTCACCTTTGCATTACTTAGCTTGTGTTTCGCAACCAAGTAAAACATGTTTATCCTTTATACTTAATGAAGCCCATACTCATTCATTATCCATCGCAATTAAATAACAAGAACATCAACAATTGCAACAAGTATAAAGGGGAGGGGCAACTCCCCGTAATGTGAGTCTGCCCAACAGTTTATTAAGAATATCAGTTTTACAATACAAGTGTGCTTGGCAAACTCTAAGCCAACACTTAGCCAAATTTACAACTGAGGCATAGAACAACCTTTTACAATAGTGTGCACTTCTTGCACGAAGGATGGTGCTCACCCGAGTCACCTAAATACCTTTGCCAAGTCTTACACAAATCTACATGTTCAACGTCCACCCACGGCACACTTATTTTTTATTTTTATTTTTTATTTTTTTCTGTGTAAAGACTGATCTAATATATTAAAAAAGAGAAAAAAAGGTATTTACAAAGAGGCATTGCCTCTGAGAGAGTCATGAAGCTCTCTCTTTCAAGAGACCATTACAAAACCGAGCTTGTTTACTGCTCTTACAGCATAATTAAACTTGTAAATCAGAGCAGGAAAGCAAAAACTTGCAAACAAAAAGCATTGACCTGACATAGTTACACTGGACAATTGACAAACAGCATACGAGAACTAGCCTTGCCAGCCTGCGGTATATCGCCGCGCGAAGAGTTTTGATAGACAAACTGAAAACAGACATAAAAACTCAAAAACCCAGAGGCCTGCCTGGTATCATCCTCGCAATGTGGACTTTATCCGGGTCCATCACCTCCAGTGCCTTCCTCCTCGTCCGATTCGGGTACCCAATCGATCATGAGACCATCTTGCACATCGGTGAGCTTTACTCCTGGGGGGAGCTTGGGAATCAACCGATTGCGGTGGAAATGGTCTGGCCACTTCTTCGTTTGGTCTGTCTGAGCTTCACCTTGCTGCAGTTCAGCCTTTCCTTTGTCTTTCTCCTCCATGCCTGGCTGCTGATGGCTAATGCGATGATCCTCCAATTGTCCTTGGACTGCCGTAGTGTTGGGGGAGTGAAGCAGGTCCGTGGAGGCTGACTGCTCGCTGGTGGTGTCCTCCTCCTGCATTGTGTCTTCCAAAGGGGTAGGAGAGTGCTCCCCCTCTGAGTTCTCAGAACTGACGTGATTTTCCTCTTCCTCAGAGAAAATCACCGTGACGAGTGCCGTGACTGTGGGTCTGTCTAACCTGCTCTTAAAGTGAAATTTCGCTGTTTGGACTGAGTTATCGAGTGAAGTGTCCGAGTCCTCCAAGGCTTGGGTAGCGGGGTAAGCCGTTGATAGCGGTGAAATTCTCTGTGGAGGCGACCTACCCCTGCCTCCCATTCCTCCCCTGTTCCCAGCATGACGGCCCCTGCGTGGAGTCGCTCTGAAACGGGGCGGAATCTTCCTAATATGTAGCGAGCCAGTCACACTTCTCCACCACAAATGAAGACCCGTATGCGGAGAATTTCCCAAATTCTCGGTGGTGACAGTGCTGATGCCCACTCCGAGTCGCCCCACTGCCCAATTTCGCCACAGATCCTGTAGAGAGACCTCAATTATGCCCCTTTGACTCCCCCAATTCTCTGTTTCTGTCGAAGCTGTCGAGGGGAATTGCACATATGAAGTTAACCCCCAACTGGTGCGCCCAGGATTCTTCTCTAGTGGTGGCTTCACCCTTTTTGGCAGGGAACCAACCTAAAAACCCGCCTCCGGCATTCTCAGGCCAAATTCTCTCATAATCTGCAGCACCATCTAGCGGAATGAACGCCACCACACTGTCTGAACTCTCACTGTTGTTCTTCATCCTGCCTTGGTTAATGTTTTTTCCTCCCGCTTCCTGTGTACCCGTTCTCTGCAGGCGTATTGAATGGCATTCAATACCCATCGCTTCATCCATTGAAACCATACAACGTTCCTTCCTGGCCACCTGCCTCCATGTGCCTGCGTGTGGCTTCATGGCATGCGCCTTAAATCACATGTAAGTCACCCGCATCCGGGTGAAATTCATCCCCTACCTGCATGTCTTTTGTCAATAAGGATTGAAATTTAGAAAATTCCGTCTCCGAGGCTATACTTTGTAGAGGCCCCTCGAAGAAATCTTTTTCTCTTTCCACTCCTAGATTAGCCATGAAGTCAGCCAGCTTATTTCCTTCCCGTTTAATGTGTTTGAAAGATATGGCTGGATGATTTTCAAGCCATTGCTTGAGCGACTCAAGCCTATTGGCTAGTCTCCAGCTACTACTTACCTTGTGAATTGTTGTTCCCTGTTGTAATTTTGTAGCTATGTTAATCAAGATTTGAGAGTCACCTTCCACTATCAGAGGCATGTACTGGTATTTTTGTGCAATTTGAAGGCCATGCCAAAGTCCCTCAAGTTCTGCCACATTGTTGGTATTCCACCCTGTCGAGCCAAAGAATGTGATGAGAGCTTTGCCTTGATGATTTCTGATGAGCCCTCCATATCCTGTGCTTCCCGGGTTCCCTTTCGATGCACCATCGAAATTAAGTTGGAAGACATTGTTAGGAGGAGGAGTCCAGCTAGAAGTAGAAGCCTGGAGCTTGGGAGGGTTGTCTTTAGAAGAAATCATTGTTTGTAATTGAATTTTCCAATTGCCATATATGGCTTGTTCCTGAGATGTGGTAGGGAGTTCCTCCGTTGACCAGCTTCTGATGGAAAGAGATTCTTGGATATTCTGGTGCAACATTGTCCAGACCTGCTCCATCGTCATAGCTTGGTTTCTGAAAATTCGTCGATTTCTTTCCTTCCACACATTCCACATTAGTAGGCCTGGTATTATTTTCCATAATGTGTTGAGGAAGCTACTTTGAAATGGCTGTTGAGCCCAGTTGCAGAGCGTGCTTTTGAGATCCCCCAGCACGCGTCCTTCCTTTCTGCATCGAAAGGTTACCTTTTCCCACAATTGTATGGCGAGCGGACAAGTTTGCATTAGGTGCAGGGCTGACTCCTCTTCCTGTTTACAATTTAGGCATATTGAAGGTCCCTCAAATTTCCGTTTTCTTAGATTATCCCAGGTAAGAATTTTGTTATGTGCTAGGAGCCATAGAAACGTGGAGACCTTCGGCCAAATGGGCGGCTTCCAAATTTTTTCCCATAATTTGTCTTTAGTTGCCTGGTCTTTTATAATGAGTTGATAGGCCTCTTTGGTAGTGAAGTTACCCTTCTCTACATATCCCATCGAAGCACATCCCTTCCTGCCATCTTTAATATTTTCCTTTTTAGTAGTTCTGCAGATAAGGCATGTTTGGTACTCTCTGAGCTAGTTGGTATGATGATTTGCGCCTCCAACCATTCTCTTTCGTCTTGAGCCGGATGTTTCCAATATTGATTGACTTTTTCCATCTGATTTATTTCCCGACCTGGGATCCCCTGAATTATACTATTGAGGTTTGGGAGTTGCTGCCAGGAGTCTCCCCAGAACCTTGTTGTGCCTCCATCTCTGACTTCCCAAAAACTATGCCTTTGGATTAATTCTTTCTGTCTGATGACCGAGTTCCATATTAATGATCCTTTGCTGACCTCTGACATTCTGAGACGCTCTTCTAGTGGTAGATTGCAAGCATATTTTGAGGTCCAGAGGGTAGCCCACTGAGTTTCTAGATTAGTTAGCCATTTCCACCACGTTTTTGCTCCCATAATTATGTTACTGTGTTCAGGGTCTCTTAAGCCAATGCCTCCTACTATTTTTGGAAGGGTGGCTTTCTCCCATTTTATCAGAGCCCATTTTCGATTCGGGCCTGAACTTCCCTAGAGGAAAGTGCGCTGCAGCTGTTTAATTGCTTTGAGGACCCATTTCGGTGCTGCCATGATGGAGAACAGGTACAGAGGCATAGACTGAAGAACTACTTTGATAAGAATAACTCTACTGGCCATGTTGAGAGCCCTATGGGTCCATAGGAAGAGTCGGGCTTCCAACTTTTCTAACAGCTCAGTCCAAGCGGCATGTTTAAGAGCCGACGCTATTAAAGGTGCCCCTAGATATTTGGAAGGCAAGGTTGCTATTGTAAATCCAAGAATTCGAGCTATGGCCCTTTGGGTCACGGGAGGCGTGTTAAAGAAAAAGAGCTGGGATTTGACTCTGTTTATGAGAGCGCCTGAGGCAAGAGAAAAATTGTTGAGCAATGCATTGAAGGATCTGGCTTCCTGTACTGAGGGGTGGCCAAAGAGCATGTTGTCATCAACAAATTGCTGATGAGAGACAGCGGGCGCCTGGTGGAGGGAAATACCTTTTATTTTGCAGGATAGGATGGCTGCTTTTATGCTACGACCCAAACCTTCAGCCATGATTACAAACAAGAACGGAGAGAGAGGATCTCCTTGCCTAATTCCTCGGGATGGGCGGAAAGTGGAAGAGGGAATGCCATTGATAAGAATTGAGAAGAAAGAGGAAGAAATTAGACTGCTAACCCATCGAACCCATGCTGGAGCAAAACCAAAAGCGTGAAGAATTGATTGCATATACTCCCAACTTATACTGTCAAATGCTTTGGATAAATCTATTTTTAAAAGCATACCTGGTTTTTTCTAATGCTTCTGTGAATGTATTACTTCATGAGTGAGGATTATCCCGTCCATTATCTATCTTCCCTCGACATAGCCTGATTGTTCCGGAGAAATTATGAAAGACAGCAGGGGCTTCAGTCGAAGAGCGATTACCTTAGAAACAATTTTGTAGATTATGTTGCATAGAGCAATTGGCCGATATTTATCTGGTGAAGGGGAATCCTCTGCTTTGGGTATCAGAGCAATAAATGTAGCATTCATGCCTTGGTACATCCATCTTAGCATTCTTGATTCTTCCGCTACTTGCCAAACCTCCCATTTGATCGTTTCCCAGAAGTGTTGGAAAAAGTTTGCTGTGAATCCATCGGGGCCTGGTGCTTTCCCTGGTTTTAGGAGGTTCACCGCTTCTTCTACCTCTTGAAGACTAATCGGTTTGAGGAGAAGAGTGTTGTGGTCCTCAGTGATTAGTCTGGGAATGTGGCTGGTGATTTTGTCAATCGCCTCCTTCCTATTAATGTTAGGTTCCTGGTTCATTTTTTTGAAGTAATTGTAGAATTCCGTTTCTATTCCTTCATGAGTTTCAATCCTCTTGCCCTGTTCATCCATAACATAGGAAATTTGGTTGCTCATTCGTCTTTGGCTGTTGTTTTGTGGAAGAATTTCGTATTTCGCTCCCCTTCCTTCAGCCATTGGACTCTGGACTTTTGCTGCCACAAAATTTCCTCCTGTCGATCTCATTCTAAGATTTTTTGCTCCGTGTCTTGCTCCCTCTGAGTCAATTATGTTGTCCTTCCCTCTGTTATTATTTTCTGCTGAATTGTCTTCATTTCCTTGTTAAGAAGTTCTTTTGCCTTGAAGATGTTACCAAACGTAGATTTGTTCCAACGTTTGATCTCCTCTTTTAGGTATTTCAGCTTCTTCTGGAACCTGGCCATTTTCGAATCTTCCATTGGGTTAAGATTTTGCCATGTGCTTCTAACAAAATCATGGAAGTTCGGATGACTGAGCCAGAATGCTTCAAATATGAAGGGACGGCGTGTATTATTACCTGGTCTGTTCCAATGCAAAGCAATGGGCCAGTGATCTGAGCCCGAATAAGGCAGTATGGACGCAGTAAATTCACCTCCTATATGAACCGTGTTGTCGGATATTAAGAAGCGATCCAGGCGCGAGGCTACTTGCTGAGGCTCCGCCCTCTTATTGCTCCAGGTGTAGAGTCCATTGGTTGTCGGCAGATCTATAAGCCAGTTGTCATGAATAAAATCTTTCAGAGCTGATCCATCCCTGTTTACTCTGCATCTTCCTCCTTTTTTCTCCTCCATGGTTGCTATCATATTAAAATATCCTCCAGAGACCCAAAGTGGGTGAGTCCTATTTTCATTTAGCTGCCTTAACCTTTCAAGGATCTCCACTTTTAATTGGGATTCTTGCGGGAAGTAAACATTTGTTAGATGACCATAAATGTTTGTTCCCAGAAGATGAAAGGTCGCTTGGATAAAATGTTTATTTGCATGCATGTTTTCCAATTGGATTTTCCTGGCGTCCCAGAGTACAGCGAGACCCCCTGAAGCTCCCTGTGCATCTACTGCCGTCACCTGACCACCTGGCCATGCTTTGGCTGCTATTTTTTCCAAAGAAGTCGACTTACATTTAGTTTCCTGCAGAAAAAGGATTGCTGGCCTTTCCTCCATAAGCATATTTTTAAGTAGTTTTCCTTTTCTGGGGCTGTTGAGCCCTCTAATGTTCCATGAGATTAGCTTCATTGAGAGGGTTTGGGATCTGCGTTGAAGTACTTGGTAAGTTTGGCATATCTGCTAGACTCAACCAAAACCTCTCCAATCTTGATGGTTCTTTCTAAGGTGGTTTTCCTTCCTCTCTTTTTGTTGTCCTTGGAAATGAACTTCCCATCCCACTGACTGCCTATTTGAACACCCAATGAGTATTTTCTTTGCGCTCTGTGGAGAACCTCTACTAAATTATCTACTTGTTGATCAGGGATTTTATCGAAGTTACATGTTTGACAAGCCTGTTCCAGACCTAGGATGTCAAGTTCCCCAATATCTATTGGTTCTGTATCATCCTCCATGAAGTGTGGGACTTGATCGCTATCCGTTGTTTCTTTCTCTTTGCTTCCATTGATAATGCTATTGTCAATTTCCATGTCTGCATTGCTCCACATTTCAGGTACTGACTCGTTCTTATCCTCTCCTTGTACGATCTCCTTATCCCCGGCATTCAACTGTTGGCCTGTTTCCGAGACTTGCTTCACCTTCCCTTTGTTGGGCTTGGGATTTGGCCGGTTTTGCGTCTCCTCCTGATCTAGGACTGCAAAGCTGTTACTTGTGGAGGGTTTTGCAGGTTCTTCTGTTGATGTCTTTAGAGGTCCGCTTGATTTCCTGCTTCCTCTTCTTCGATTAGTAACCTTGGTGAAGCCATCCTCTGCTTGTTGGTTCTGGTTTGTTGGGTCCGTGGGTTTGATATTCATAAGGCAGTCCCTGAATAAATGTCCTAATGCATGACATTTTCTACACCTGAAAGGTACATGCTCGTAGTCTATTAATTGAATCCATTCCATCTTCATGAAAAAGACGTACCGTATCAGGTAAGGGTTTTTTCAGGTCCATATAGACATAGATCCTCGCATATGAAGCATGAGAGGTCAGCTTTATTGTCTTCGTTTCCTTAGCAATATTGACGAATTTGCCTAATACTGCACCGATGGCCTTTAGGGAGTCCTCCTCCCAGTATTCCCATGGTAGCGAGTAGAGTCTGATCGACACTGGTGCCCAGCTCAGGTCTTCCTTATCTGGGTTGAAGCGGGCTACCCATTCCCTCAAAAAGAGCCCAGCCGAGTTAAAGAAGTAAGGACCTCCATCAATAACACTATTTCGGTCTTCCAAGCAGTTGAAGATGGCTGTAAAGAAGCCTTTCGGCCCTAACAGTAAGGTAATCTGTCCCGTTGGCCTCCATTTGGCATCGATCCAGGTTCTTAGGGCTCTTTCATTGGGCCAGAAGCCGATAAACTTGCCTATGAGGGCGTGGTCCCTCATATATTGTATTCTTGCGTTGATACGATGCCCTGGTAACTCCACCTCTGGCCGATGGGTGGCTACTGGCTTGCAGGTTGATGAACTGACCTGAGGCCTGTCTGGTTTTGCATGTTTCGTCTGCATCTGTTGGTCGTCCTTCGCATTTCCCGCTTTAAACGCTGCCTCCTCTCCCGTGTTGCCAATGGGCCCTTTTTGCCTATCAAATCTTGGAGAGGACCCCTCTCCGACCCCCTGAGGGGCGGTCATGATGACCCTCAGCCCCGAAAGCTGGCCCGATCCGCCACTTCCCCTGTCAGAACTGATGCCTCTGTACAAGCCTGCCGTAGCAGGTATTCGCAGAAACCCTAGTTTCTGCCTAGCGCCCGTGATCGCCCAACCGCAGCGCCTCCATCAAACTTCAAAGAATCCATAAACCCAAGAGATTATTACTATAAATTCCGTCCACCCACGGCACACTTGCCAACACTTCGTCTTTCCAAATACTATACTCCCAAATGTACGACTTAGAATCAAGTCAGCGCATGAGATATGCGCTCCCCCTTGCCCCCTCTGCACTCTTGTACGAAGATGAGTGAGGGAAGATCGTTGTTCCAAATGAGCTCAACGCATGGTGTATATATACTCCTCCTTGCGTGGGTTGTGTGTGTGGGTGACAGCCCCTGGCCGACCCCCAAAATCAACATAACACACCCCTGTTCAAGTCGGCCTTGCCACCGCAAGCCAACCTCCAAGTCGTAGTATAAGTGCCCCATCGTTTCCACGCATTTTTGTCAACTGTCGTAAAGTTCAGCCTTTCGTCGCATTTTGTGCGCAAGTAACGTCGCACTTTTTGCGATGTCGCCCAGCGCTCTGCCCGAACGCGTTCGTGCACGCCCGCCCGGGCGCCCGGCGCCCGCCCGTCGCAAATCTCCCAAGGCGTTACAGGTTGGGTGAACCACCTTAATTCCTGTGTCATTATGTGCTTGATTTGTCTTTGATTTAATATGTTGTGCATCTGATCTCCAACATAAAATTTCCTTCCTTCTTTCCTCTTGTTGTTTTACAGATAAATCTTCTTCTAGGAAAAACGAAAACCTCTCAAAAGATGTTTTTTGCTTAGAATAATATATTTATCAAGCAAGCTAGGCATAAAAACAACAACAAAAACTTAAAATCAACTTATATAGTTAAAATTCCCAAAAACAAAAAAACATGTAATTATAAAAAAATATAGAAATAGAAAATTGTTGGCCTTAATAGATATTTTCTATTTTTTTTAACATCATTCTCATTTTTTTAGTACTAAGAAGTTATAGCCAATTTTCTTAATACAAATAATCATATTTGAAGATGTAGGGCGAAAAAACTTAGCGACTTTTAAATGGATAATTATTATCAATTTAAAGGGCTAATGAAAATTATCAAATTATTAACATGTCAATTTACGTTTTCTTATTACGATTGAGAGAGAAGTATGTAGCAGGTTTCCTAAATTTTGCATTCACAATCCATGTAAACATTAAGCGTTATTCTTAACGGTTTAAACAAGGGTTGAATTATATAATGCATTCATTATGAAGCTGGTTTCGTAAATTTGCATTCAGAATCCATGTAAATTCTAAGCATTATTCTAAACGGTTTAAATAAAGGCTGAATTATGGTACATTGATTATCTCTGTGTAATGAAGTAAATATCATGTATTAGTAGAGAGAAAGAAAAAAATTAATTAATTTAATATTTATGAAATTAAAGATAATTAATAGAATATATATTTTAAAATATGAATGTCTAAGTTTTCATTATTATGTTATATGCATTAATATTCATTAAACAAATAACAAAAATATCATTAATCAATTTAAAAGTTATTAAATGTTCTTTATTGATCTTAAATTTTAATTCTTTTAATATAATTTTATAATTTATTTTTAACGTTTAAATTTATTTTTAAATAAAATTTTAATAAAAACTAACCTAACATACCAAAACCCAATTTCAATGATACGAAGCTATTTCAACATTGATGTATAAAGAATTGTAAGCTTTGTTTAGAGAATTTTGGGCGAAATCACATAAATAATAATTTGTCGACGCGTTTCGAACCAATCAGTGTGGTTCATCCTCAGGACAAAGTTGAAAAACCGAACCTACTTAGCTCACAAAAGTCTAAATTCCTTAATAATTGTAAGCTTAATGAGGAAATTACAATTCAATTAGTTGAGTGATATTCTGGATTTATTAAAGCTTGGATTTATTAAGTTAAGCGGTTTTTAAAAATTAATTAATGTTTTTTATCCGATCTTTGAGATTAAAATGAGATACTATATATATATATATATTTATTGATATTTTTATTAGTTGTATTTTTGAAGTTCATTATAGATTATAGCCATGTCTATGAGATGTTATTACACCGAAGATGTCCCTATTGAATCCGTCCATCCTCTGCCTTTCCATTTTCCACCGTTGGATCTGTCAAAGTTTTTCACCGTTGGATTGGATTTGTCAAAGTTTTTCACTGTTCGGGCATTCGAAAAATTTGGGCGTCCACAGGGAATTGTCTATCCAGGCCCCGAATGCACTCGATGTGTGGAAAACGGCTCTGGGGATCGCGAGTTTGGCAGAGATTTTTTGAGTCCAGCCGAGGTAGAAGTCGCTAATGATGCACACAGGGCGTGGCTTCTGCTGTTGGATCCACTGCTCGATTGGCTCTGCTAATAATCGAAACGAGTAGACGAAAAGAGGGACTGATTTCCAGGGAATATATTCTTGCAGTTCCTTTTGATCCGATGGGAGGGGGATGTACAGAGGCCGAATGTCCAGGGACTTTGTTTTTGCTCGCTGTAAGAAATGTTGCAGGGAGGGGAATGAGAACGCGTTGTGAGAATCGCGACAGAGATTCCATGGAACACCAGTCGATAGGAAAATTCGAGAAATGGAATCAATTGGTTCTGTTCAGGGAATGGAATGGCCAGCACATGCGGAGATTTCCTGCTACTGGCTGTAACGGCAGACGCCATATATCTCTGCTATAGTTCGATGGCTGGAAATTTACACACAGCACCGAAATGTGGATTTACTGGATTACAAACATTCCTTTCTTCTATATGTAAATCGAATTCCGTCTTTCATTTGACTAGCAGGTTGGGTGTTTTGCTTTGGGATAAAGAAATTCAGTGGAGTGGGGCATCTTCTTTGAAGATTTTCTGAAGCGGTAGTGTATTTGATTGTTTTTTTTTTTACTTTGGATGTTTTTGGGTCAAACTTATAATGGGTGAAAATTTAAAAATAAGTGGTTTGGGATGATTTTTATAAAATTTAGCTATGGAGTGGGGTCTTTTTTTCTAGAGAGAAAATCAACATGTATATTATATTAAGGAAATATAATGAGCTGTAACATGAAAAACCAGCCATAACCTGTTTTTGATGACAATAGAGGCGTTGCTTTTGAGCCTATAATAAGCCAGAAACTGAAACCATAAAGAGGTCACAGACCATACAAAAAAAACCATAAACATGTTCACAATGTCCATCCAAAACTTTAACAAGATAAAGAAAACCACATAGATTTAAGCATGACCGAGGGATTTCAGATTAAAAAAATAGAAAACCAGAGTCAGTAGAGTCTTAAAAAGAAAAACTACTAAATGGACGAGGAAGAGTCTACTAAATTGATAGTTTAAGAGTCTATTAAATTGATAGTTTTATGTCGAAAAATATTCTAGAAATTTTTTGCAATTTCTTCTTTAATGGAAAATTTTTGCAATTTCTATTTTGGTGTAGGGAAAATTTCACAAATATTGCCATTATTATTTATTAAAATATTATTTTATTAATATTTGTATAAAATTTTAAGATACAATTTTTTTGGCAAAATTTTGTGAAAAAAAAATTATTGACAATTTTAAAAATTATTGTTTTCCACCATAAGCATCCTTACAAAGCACTCACAATTTTACCAATAGTTGTTTTTGTTTTATGTCTACATAACCTTGATAGTTCATTACAATGACAATATAGCATTAATAAATTTTTTGAACCTTCTAAATAGGAAATTTAACATGTGCCATAAGAACAAGATAATCCTAGATGCATCTTTCCATGAACATAATGAAACAATGAGCTCTCTGGAGTTTAGCTCTTGTTGCTAGTTATGGAAAAAATAAATGATGCGCTAATGCTAAGGAAAAAATCGTTTTAGATAGAATAAAGGCAAGGAAGTGTGGATAACATTTATAAAAGGAACCATTAAATATCCTTTCTCATTTGCAATAAAATTTCATAAACTTTCACTATTATTTTTATCTAAAGTAAATTGTAAGTATCAACTTAAATATTGTCGAATTCATGGCATAGCTCGCATAAATTGTCTCCCACTAATTACATGGAAAACTAAAAACAATTATGAATTGACTCAAATGATGAAACCCAAATTTTCCATACCTTCGGTGTATCTTTGCACCTTTAGGGGCACCTGCTAGTATACATATTTATTGATATTCTTATTGGTTGTGTTTTCGAAGTTCATTATAGATTATAGCCAGGCCTATGGTGTAAGCCTACAAGGAGTGACAGGTGAGTTAAATAATAATGTATACGTCATCATTGTCTACCGAATAGTTGTCTCCACATGACTTGTGTCACATTACATCACTCCCCACTAGTATTCACAAGGTAAATGTTTATTGCAAAGAAAATGTTTATTTAGCACCTAAAAAATAATTTAGGTATTGGTTTGAGAATATAAATTGTAATTAAAAAGTCCACATGGGGTAGCTCAAGCGGCAACGGACGTGGAAATGAAGTCTCATCGAACCGGAAGTCTTGTGTTCAAATCTTGGGCTACCCTTCCCCAATTGAGGGGTACTTAATGGACATGTAATGGAGAAGTCCCGCCCAGCCTACAAAAAAATAATTGTAATTAAAAAAAAATTAAAAAAAAAAAAAAAAAAAAAAAAAAAAAAAAAAAAATTAAATCAAATGCGTTGATGTTAGGAAAAGTCAATTCTAAAAATTCATCAACATACCAAATATTAGAATACAATTAAACATGGAAAGACATCCTAGGAATTAAGCACAAGTCTTTAGCAGGCTATAATTAGAGCCTTCTCCTACCAACTTTTTCAACCATTTATCTTATACATTGTTTTTTCAATTATTTAACTTATATTACTACCCTAAATTTATAATATATCAATTATATAGTAAACATTTTTAACTTTGAACATTTATAATTTAATTAATAATATAATTTATTTTTATAATTTTAATCTTTTAAGAATTACAAGTACAATTGTATTACAATAATATAATTTATTTTATAATTTAATCTTTTAAGAATTACAAGTGCAAGTGTATTACAATATTATGAATTATAAATTTAATAATATATTAAATTATTTCACACATAAGTATATGTTATTCATGCATAATAAACAAAAGCCATATGGTGGTAATGTGCAAAACAAAACAAAAACAATGACATTGCTACCATGCCGCTTTTGCAATGAGTTTTCATCAAGTATATAAAATATTTATATGATAGAAACATGTAATACACAACATAATAATATTGTCAGAAAGGTTTTAGCCACATGGAAATTATTTTTTTAAAGATTATATGTAACTTGTAAGTCTCCTAAAAAAAAGTGATTGATTAATTAAAATTTAATTGAAAATAAAGGGTGTTTCCTTAGAAATAGGTTGGATAATGGTTAGTTTTTTATTATTTAGGTGGAAGTGGATGAGCATAATCTTTGGTTTACTATAAGATTTTAACGAATAATATTTTGGTATTTGGTATTTTTTCATGTTTTTTCACTAATTTATTTGTATATTATTTGTGGTGCATATGAGTTAGTTTCTTTCATGGTGATGTATTTGATAAAAAGTATTTACTTCTTTCTTTAAGAAAAAATCAACGACTTTCTATTAAATAAAAAGATGTGTATATATAGCATGGATATAATATGTGTCAGAAAAACCTTATATAACATATGACTGACATCAAGATACAAGGTGCATGTGCCTATCAAAGAAACCCTGTAGGGAGCACCAGATATAGCCAAACAATGGCTAGCCACTCATCATTCAAGCAGTGTCAGAATATTCTCTAACTGACAAGTTAGCAGGCCAAAAGATACTTCTACTGGTAAGATAATCAACGGTGGGAAGATACTCTAACCAACAAGAAAATAATGTCCCCGGAAGATACTATGACCTGCAACAAAATCTTGGAGATGCTTCGACAAGCTTGAAAATATACCAGGCATGCAGGCCTACAGAAGAAAAAACTCATTATAATGCAAGTTAAAAAACCCAAGCAAATAAGCATATAGAAAATAGGCCCAAAGGCACGCCATTGAAATCTCGAAGGGACAAACAATAAGGTGAAACCCTAGACGGACCAGCGGAGAGTCCTCAACATACACAAAACCACAAAGATGGCATCATCCTCAAAACAAATACCCTTGACATAAAAAAACACATCATACACCATTGAGTGAACCTCGAAATTGAACCACTAAGTCATTTGCAAAAAGACACTATGACAAGAGGGAAAGGGGAGGAATGAGAAAAAAGGCAAGGGAAATGAGGGTTCTTTGCCTCGCCCCAATCTCTCCAATAGTATAAACGTTAGGAAAACCCCACTAGAGATGAATATAGGAAAACAGGGGGCAATGATGGCATTAAAACAAAACTAGTGGCAGTAGGGAGACTAAGCGTCAATAACTGGATAGAATGAAAATCGCAATGGGAAAGGATCCAACCCAAAAAATGGTGAGATCCACTCTAGCAAAGCATAGATGCAAAAGTAGTAAAAACCCTCGATGCACCAATTTCAACACCCAACAAAATGACAACCAGAAGCAATGTTCATCGGTAGCTAGGGTTTTCCATCCACCTGCTGCTCCTGATGGAAGACAATCTTGTCTTAATGTTCTTCCCAGGGAAAATTCTTACTTCTTTCTTTCACTATTATGATAGTTTAAAAGTACTTGTTTTTTTTGTTATTATTATAATATTATGTAAAAATAGAATTTCAAATAAAAATATAGGATTTCTTCAGTGAAAAACTATAAAATTTGTGTATTATTCCTCATGCATATAATTGTTTGATGCAATAGAAGATACACCAACTTTTTCACGTAGTCATCTGCTTGATGCGCTAGAAGATGCATCGACTTCCTAATAGGTTGTGGCCACCATGCATATATTGAGGAAAGCATGCCATGTGGTGTGAGATGCAATGCAATCTCTTAAGGTTGTGGTTGTCATGCATTTGTTGAGGAAAGCATGCCATGTGACACGACACACAATGCAATCTCCTAAGGTTGTGGCTGCCACGCATATGTTGAGAAAATCATGTCATGTAGCATGACATGCAATGCAATTTCTTATTGTTGTGGCAGCCATGCATCTCTCGAGGAAAGCATGCCATGTGGCATAACATGCAATGCAATATCTTAAGGTTTTATCTGCCATGCAGCTGTTGAGGAAAGCATGCCATGTGGCATAGGAAGCAATGCAATCTCTTAAGGTTGTGGCCAGCGTGGAATGCAATATCTTAAGGTTGTGGCTCTCATGCATCTATTGAGGAAAGCATGTCATGTGTCATTCCATGCAATACAATCTCCTAAGGTTATGGCCACAATAATTCTGTTGAGGGAACCATGCCATGTGCCATGACATGCAATGCAATTCCTAAAGGTTGTGGCCACCATGCATATGTTAAGGAAAACATTCCATGTGGCACAACATGTAATGCAATATCTTAAGGTTGTGGTCACCATGCCTTGTTTGAGGAAATCATGTCATGTGGCACGACATGCAATGCAATCTCTTAAGGTTGTGGCCACCATGCCTCTATTGAGGAAATCATGTCATAAGGCACGACATGCAATGAAATCTCTTAAGATTGGGGCCACCATGCCTCTATTGAGGAAAACATGTCATGTGGCACAACATGCAATGCAATCTCTTAAGGTTGTGGCTACCATGCAATGCAAACTCCTAAGGTTGTGGCCATCATGCAATGCAATCTCTTAAGCTTTTGGCCACCATGTAATGTAATCTCTTAAACTTTTGGCCTCCATGCATCCGTTTAGGAAAGCATGTAATTTGGTGCGACATGTAATGAAATCTCTTAAGGTTGTGGTTTTCATGCATCTGTTGAAGAAATCATGCCATGTGGTGCAACATGCAATGAAATCTCTTAAGGTTGTGGCCACCATGCATATGTTGAGGAAAGCACTCAATAGATGCATGGTAGTTATCATCCGTTGATGCATCTATTGAGGATGGTAGCAAACAACCTTAATAGATGATAGTTGAAGATATCATATAGCCTTTGTCACAAATCTCTTAAGGTTGTGAATCGCCTATGAAGTTCAATGAATAGTAGTTCATTATTATTATTATTATTATTATTATTATTATTAAAGATGAGTTAGACACCAATTATATTTCTAATATTTAAGTGGATGAGCATACTCTATGGCTTTTTATATCATTAAAAAAAAAAAATTATTATGATATTTTTGCTTAATGCTTCTTAATACTTTATTTGGGTTTTATTTGTGGCACATTAGTTGAAAGGAGTTAGTTTCTTTCATGGGGTGATGTATTGCCTAAAAATTAGTTACTTGTTTATTTTTTTTTATTATGATGATATCACGTAAGAATGGAATTTAAAATAATATATGACTAACTTATGTTACCACTTATGTGTTTAATACATTTAGTCAACTAATACATTGAGAAGCTTTAATTTAAATTGACTTGAATTAATAAAGTAATATTGAATTATTTTCTTCTCTTAACTCACTTCTTTTCCTTGTAAGCATCCCAAGGTCTACCACCTACTCTACCACCTAATTTATATCAAAAAAGTTATGTTATAAATGAATTTACAGTGAAGTCTGAGGATGTTGTACTTAGTGTCATCATAGTGATTTGATGATGTAGCCTTATGATGAAACATGCGTGTCCCAAGGTGATGTTATGCTAATTGATCATTTTTTTTCCTGATGGTTCACAAACATCCGTGGTTAGGGGGTGTAGGCTATGTCCACGTAAATTCTAAGGCTGATCTCTAGGATCAAACCCCTCAGCCATCACAGACCTGACCCCAAGGGCTTCGGGTAGAATCAACCCTGTGACCTCCCGTTTTGGCGAGGCAAGACTTGACTAGTTGGGCTAACCCTTGGGGCTACTAATTGATCAATTGTTTAAATATTATGGTGATATATTTTACTTGAACATATTATGTACTTATAATTTATGATCTTTCTTTTGCTTTAGATTTGATTTTGATGTAATGATTTATTGTTTGCTATAGTTTTATGATTTGGTGGCATTGTAATAATGTGATTAGAGGTAATGAAAAATACATGTTATGTTCCAATATAGATTTATTGAAAAATATCTTCTTCACACATAGATTTCATTTAGGCATATGTCTATTTTTTCCAAAGACATTATTAATTGAGACTCACTCATTTTGTTGCCACCATGTTGTGAAAAGTAACCATGTTTAATATTAGTTTTAACATTATGGTATGCATTGATACATTGGTGACCTTTCCCTATCAATAGTGATATAATCATAACTCATTATGTCTTGTGGACACCACACATCTTTTAAGTAAAGCAATTAAACCACTTCATCCTTTCCATGCCTCTAACAAACATACCATGTGTCATGTTAAGTGTACAATAGTTTCAAATCTTTATTTAAGTAAAGAATGTATTATAGATGGATTAGACATTGACCAACGATTTGATGCATAGTGTGGTATGCCTTATTTTCTTATGATTGGGTTTAATTTTTTTTTGGGAGCGAACTTATAAGTGATTATTTTATTCTCTTATCTATCGATTTTTCTTTTTCATTGTTGAGAAAGCCACTCTTCAATATTTAGTAAATATATCTTTCTTGAGGCATTGTTGATAAAGCCCAATTTTCAAGACTTAGTAAATGTGTCTTACTTTAAGATATCCACTCTTCAAGATTTAGTAAATATGTGGAAATATTAGCCCTCACAAAAGTTTGGATTTAAGACTTTTACAAATAACTTATGATGGTTGTTTCCATTTTGCATATTTTTAAATTAATATTGGTTTTCATGCACACACCTCTTCAAGAATTAGTAAACATATCTCATTTAAGATAGTCACTCTTCAACTAAAACGGTGAATTTGGCGAATCACGGGAGTGCGGCTAGGGTTCTGACCATCCTCTGTAACGGAGCAGAAGGTTCAGGAACAGAAGGCATCCAGGACCTTACCTCAAACCTCTTACGACAGGCAGTACGAGACATATCCACAGAGCTAATGGACAGCCCCCACGGGGGGCATCAATGCCCTCCCCAATAACAAATGCAGTGCCACCAGGGCACGAGCAGCCTATTGTTCAGATCTGTAGATGAGGAGGCGCTCAACAATGATACCCTGCAGCAAAACGCGTGCAAAACAACCAATAAGCAGACAGATAAGAAAGAAGATATTCCAGGAAGAAATGACAAGTCGGAGGAAAGACCTAAGATCATTTCAAACACATGCAAACCAATCGCAACGGAGAGGCCAAGAATAGAGCTACCAGAATAGAAGATCGATGAACAAATCCAGTACATGAGGGATCACGCCCTCATTGGGAAATTTATAGGGTTCTGGTCGAAAAAAAATCCCTATATGGATGGATCGCAGCTAAATGGAAACCCAAAGGTCATGTCACTCTGCAGTTAGGACCAAAAGGGTTCTTTACAACGATTTTCTTCTGCCTGGAAGATAAATACAGAATCATGGATGAAGGACCATACTTTTTCAACTTTTCTGGATTGTATCTAAGAGATTGGGTAGCTAGATTCAACCCGGACAAGGAAGACCTAAGCTGGGCTCCAGTTTGGATAAGAATGTACTCGCTTCCGGATGAATACTGGGATGAAGGCTTGCTTAAAGATATAGGAAATGGTCTAGGAGAATACATAAAGGCTACGGAAGAAACAAAGATCCACAGATATACTTCATATGCCCGCATTTGTGTCTACATGCGCCTAGATCAAGCCTTGCCAGACTCGGTAAGTCTTTCTCACTATGACCATGAATGGATCCAACCTCTGGACTATGAACATGTACCTTTTCGCTGTCGGAAATGTCATGCTCATGGTCATTTATTCAGAGACTTCCCGCTAAACACCAAGACCAATTCGTCTGACCTCTCTGACCCCCCATCCCTGGATGGCTTTGCCAAAGCACCCAGCCGGAAACGAACGCACAAAAAGCCTTCAACTGGGAAAAAACTCCAGCCAGACTCTACATCCATCCCTACTACAAGTAATAGCTTTGAAATTCTAGCTCAAAACTCCGATGAGCATAATCTGAACTCTAAGCCCCGACCAAAGCCCATCTCAATCCCATCTCAACCCTCTCCTTCAGGCCCTCCACCCAAGTCACAAGCATCCATGGATGTCGAGGCTTCCCCAAAAAGCAACCAAAAGGAACCTGCAGAGAAAACAAATGATATGGAATTCGATGGATTCCCAGAGCAACCCAATAGTTTAACTATATCCACAGATGAAAACATTCAGGTGCAACAGATGGATGAAGAACTAGAAAGTATAGATATGGAAGGACTAGACATTCAACAGCTGGAAATAGCATGCAAAAAGATGGATTATGACAACATCCCAGAGCTGCAACTCAACAAACTGGAAGTGGTCATATCAAGAGCTTATCAGCAGAAACAACTAGGCATCCAGCCGGGCAGCCATTGGGATGGTGGTCTACCTACAAAAGACTTCAAGAAGAGAGGAAGAATAACAGTACTCCAACAAACAATAGAAGTCGGGAAAATCCTGGTGGACTCAAGCAGGTATGCAAAATTGACAAAGTATTACAAACCCTCAACTATTAGTGAATCATGAAGCTCACTTCATGGAACTTAAGAGGGCTCAATAGCCCAAGGAAACTTAGAATATTGAAAAATATGATAAAAATGGAAAAGCCACAAATATGCTTTCTCCAGGAAAATAAATGTAACAACAATACATTATGTAGCATCCTCTCCAAAGCATGGCCAGGTTGTAATACGATGGTTGTGGATGCCACAGGAGCTTCAGGAGGGCTGGCTATTGCATGGAACACAAGGGAGTTAACCCTCTCCGAATTCCATGCCTCCCACCACTTCATTCAAGCCACCTTCCACATCCTAGGCACCAATATACATGGACACCTTTCAAATGTCTATTTCCCGCAGGAGGCAGGAAACAAATCTAATCTTCTCAACACGATTGAGGCTCTAAATAACAACAGAAAGCATCCTCTTTGGATCATTGGAGGGGATTTTAACATGATTGCCTCGCTGGAGGAAAATATAGGAGGAAGAAACAGATTGGAGCAGGAAACTACCCACTTCAGAGAATTCATCTGAGGCACCTCTCTAATCGACCTACAATTTTGTAATGGTAAATACACATGGAGTAATCGCAGAGTAGGGAAGCACCAAATCACCTCCAAACTGGACAGATTCCTCATATTCGACAACTCGGTCCACTTAGGAGGAGATATAACGGCGGCAATACTCCCCCATTCAGGCTCAGATCACTGGCCAATTTCTCTCCAATGGCAACGACCAGGCAACACCACCGGAATACCATTCCGCTTTGAAGAATTCTGGCTTACCCACCCTAACTTCAAAGATTTCATCAGGAACATTTGGAATACCTTCATCCCACCAAAGGGCTCCAGAATGTTTCAGTTCCAACAGAAACTAAAACACCTAAAGCAATGTCTAAAGCGGTGGAATCATGAAACCTTTGGAAACATCTTCCAAGCGCAACATTACTTGCATAAGGAAATGGCAGACCTCCAGCAACAAGTAATCACAGAAGGTCATACAGAGGGAACCCTGGAGCAGGAGCAGCGCATCCACAACAAGCTAGAAGAAAGGAGAAAGCAGGAGGAGATTTTATGGAAGCAGAAGTCCAGAATTAGATGGTTGAAAGAAGGTGAACGGAATACCAAATTCTTTCACGGAACCACTGTTCAACAAAGAATGCACAACAATATACCATTCATACAAAAGCGAGGCGGGGCGAGGATTGAAAAACATGAAGAAATTGAAGAGGAACTTCTAAATCACTTCAAGCAAGTGCACCAAGAGCCCAATGCAGACAAGCGACCAGCTATAGAAATAATCACCCAAAATGTGCCAAATCTTATAACCAAGGAACACAACGAGCTCCTCCTTAGGCCTATATTGATACAGGAGGTGGATACTGCCATGTCCCAACTCAAGGAAGGCAAAGCCCCTGGCCCGGATGGCTTCACTACAACTTTCTTTCACACTTTCTGGGAGTTTATAAAACTTGAGGTCTGGCAAGTGGTGGAGGAATCGAGAGCTCTCCATTAGCTTTTACCTTCTCTCAACTCAACTTTCATTGCACTTATACCAAAAGAGGAGGAATCCAGCACCCTGGATAAATTTCAGCCGATTGCGATTTGCAATGTCATATACAAAGTGATCTCCAAAGTCATAGCCAACAGGTTAAAGCCTCTCTTACCTTTTCTCATCTCTCCAGAACAATCGGGGTATGTCGAGGGAAGACAGATCTTGGATGGAATTATCCTCTCGCATGAGATTATACACTCCCTCAAACATTCCAAGCAGGCAGGTATGATTCTAAAGCTTGATCTTTCAAAAGCCTTTGATAAGCTCAGTTGGACATATATACAGAAAATGTTAAATGCCTTTGGATTCTCCCCTATGTGGATTCGTTGGATTATGAGTCTAATCACCTCCACCTTCTTCTCCATTCTTGTCAATGGCATCTCGTCTCGACCCTTCAATCCCTCTCGTGGAATCAGGCAGGGCGACCCTCTCTCCCCCTTCCTCTTTGTCCTAATGGCTGAATGTCTGGGACGTCACATTAAACATGCCCTCCTCTCCCATCAACTTAAAGGTATCTCCATTCACAACTCCCTCGATATAAATCATCAGTAGTTTGTTGATGACAACATGCTCTTTGGCTACCCTTCAGTTCAGGAAGCCTCCCGCTTCAAATCCTTGCTCAATGATTTCTCTGAAGCCTCAGGTACCAGCATCAATAATTCCAAGTCGCAGATCTTTTTTTTCCATACCCCGCCTATTGTTAAGCATGCGGTAGTCCGGATTCTAGGATTCTCCACTGCCACTCTCCCCTCCAAATATCTTGGAGCCCCCTCATTGCCTCAGCAATCAAGCGCTCCTCTTGGCATATTCTCATAGAGAAGCTTGAATCCCGTCTAAACATGTGGACGCATAGAACTCTGAACATGGCTAGTCGGCTGGTACTTATAAAAGAAGTTTTACAGGCTATGCTGCTTTACTTATTCTCAATCCTAGCGGCGCCTAAATGGGTGTTAAAAATAATAAGGGACATTCAATGAGGCTTCCTTTGGGGAAATTCGGCCACAAATCACAAATGGGCATTGGTCAAGTGGACCACAGTCTACATGCCCAAGGAAAAAGTAGGCATTGGCCCGAGGGATCTGAACCATAGTAATGCTAGCATGTGCACCAAAATTTGGTGGCAGTGGCTATCCTCCTCAGAAAAACCATGGGCAGCCATCTGGACGGCCAAATATGCCAATCAAAGACCTCAGGAGGAGCTCATCAGGTTAACTCCCAATGTCAAAGGCTCTCTTATATGGAACGCGGCCAAACAACATTACCAACTGATTCAACAACATAGTTTTTGGGAAGTAAGAAATGGAAGAACAACATGATTCTGGACGGATTCCTGGAACCAAATGCCAAAGCTCAACAACATTCTAAATCCACCTCCACATTTCACCAGAGAGGATCAGCATTAGGACAAGATCTGGCAATACTAGACACGGGAGACAGAGCAAGGCTTTAGGAAATGGAAGCAAGGTGACCAACTCAACCGAATTGTGAAAATCCCACTTATAGATGATCTGGAAAGGGAAATTCGCAAAAGGAGCATTAGACACTCCGAAGACAGGGACATTCTGCGATGGGGATACATGCCTAAAGGTACTTTCACCACTTCCGAAGCCTACAAAATTATGTGCGCAGACTTGACTCCCCCTGACCCACTCTGGAACAAAATCTGGGGGCTTGGATCATGGCCCAAAGTCTCCTACTTCCTCTGGTTAGTGGGACATCAGAGAATTCTCACTTGGGATAAACTCAGACGAAGGAACTATCATGGCCCCTCCATATGTGTCAATTGCAAAGCTCAGGAGGAAACTATCCACCATCTCTTGGACTCCTGCCCCTTAGCCAATCAGTTATGGGAGAAAGCGAGCTTCAGATGTCAAATAAGATGCAGGTTGCAGGATGACATCACAAACTCACTGTGGCATTGGCAAGTGAATCCATACAAAAGTGGAATACTTAACCACTTATGGACTATTCTCCCCGGGCTTCTCTTATGGAGCATATGGAAAGAAAGGAACCAGCGAATATTCAAAGACCAATGTTCACCGGTCGAAATAATCTAGAGTAAGCTCTGTGGGAATCTAAAAGAAACTCTTCTGCTTCATGCATGGACGAAGGAGGACCTTCCAACTCTAGACAATGAGAAAGCCATCTGGGAAAACTGGAATTTGCAACTTCCTCAGGAACCCCTCCACAAAATCTCCCCTAAAAGCAGCAATACCAAAAAGGCATCTTGGACTGCCCCTCCAAAGCTCTCCTTCAAGCTCAACTTTGATGGAGCCTCAAAGGGCAATCCAGGGCTCGCAGGTTTTGGCGGAATCTTTAGAAATGACAAAGGCTCGCCTCTTATGATCTACTATGGAAACATAGGATGGGACACCAATAACTCGGCTGAGTTAGAGGGACTTTGGCAAGGACTCATTCTCTCAAGAAATCACAACTTTCATCCCCTGGAGGTGGAGGGAGATTCCCAAATCCTAATCAATAGGGCCAAGCACCTCCTAAATGGCTCCCAAGCAAAGAAAATAGCCACCAGTTGGAGGCTTGAAGCAAGATTGAAAGCCATAGAACAAGAGCTTCTCACCAACAGAGCCATCACCTTCAATCACATAAAGAGGGACGACAACAAGGTCGCTGACTTCCTGGCCAATGTGGGTGTAGAAAATGAGCATACTATTCAAAACGGGACTCTAGACATTCTAATAAATGATGAACAAGCACATGAATGTAACCGCCTGGTTCAACATGATGCTGTCCCCCCGGATGCGGGTGACCATACTAGGCAGTTATGAGATGGGACAGGCAAGCAGCATGAGCCACTTGCCCGCCATGCGCACCTGCACCGTGTCCACATGGGAGACTGTTCATAACCGATAGTGCTGGTACAATAGCCATCAAATGCAGCACAGGAGCATTTACGCTCCACCCACCTTCGCCTGCAACACAAGGTTCGGCCCCTCGACTCTTATGGCGGCCACAGTTATTGTGGGAGGTCTTCGAGGTAAGGGCAATTGCCATATTAAGGGATGCAACAAAGAATTCGCCATGTTATTCCAGGCTTGGTTCGAGATCTTACTCTTATCTCTGGCACTGTGGAGGTGGAAGTTGGGTCTGAACTCTCAGGCCACTTCCTCTCCCCTGGACTCCTGGACCACTCCTGGCCTCCGTCTTTATGCTGGAATCATATGCGTCTCAATGAACCCTCATCCGCCTGCTGCTTATCATCCTCTGCCAGCATTTCATTCTCTGTGTCGCTCAAATTCCAAGTTGGCCTTGAATACCCCTGCAATCATGGTTCGGCCTCGGCAATGTATGCTCAGCCGACGTGGCTCGTCCTGTGGTGGGTGTTCGCGGCCTTCTGCTGCTGAGGATACCTCCCACCATTTCCATTTCCACTGTCTCTGCGCTTATACTGCGGACGCAAATACACTTAGGCCAAGCCAATTCTTGCCAGCCAGTTCATCGGGGTCCTCTACCTCGCCCTCCTTCGGTTCTGTTGTCTTCACCTTCAATGCCTCTCTGAACTGCCCCAGAATCAATGCCCATGTCTCTGTTCTCTTCATTGAAGAAGCCCAAGAAGAGGGCGAGTCCAGTGCACAAAGGGAGAATTCACCACCTGCTGAAACCAGGAGAGCCATGGAGATGCCCTCTGCTGTTCTTGTGAAGGATTCAGAAGAACCTGCCAATCAGAAGGCAGAAGTTGGGAAAGAGCCTGTCACGGCGGCTACAGAGGAGGTTCCAGAGCAGGAAATGGAGGAGTATGGCTGGTGCAGGATCATGGAGGAGGTTCCGGAAGACTAGTCGCGTCTTCTCTCCAGGTTACGTGGCTCGCTATGATGGAATTTTGTCCATGTGTCCTAGTGTCAACATGTCCATGTGTCAGTGCGTCTTGGTGTCTAAGGGTCATTGTCTCATGGTGTCAGTTTGTTATGGTGTCTACGCTATAGGGAAATGTCGATGCCCAGGTTTTGTCTATCAAATTTGTCGGTGCTCTGTGCCGCAATGTGTTTTTGAAGTCCCCTGCGAGGGAATGTTTTTTGGTTAGATGAAATGCCTGGTTCGTCTTACACTGAGCATGCTGCTGCTCCACGCTGCTATATCCACCAGGAAACTGGTTCTTCATGACAGTAAGAATGTAATTGTATCCTGTTTCTGTAAATAATAGATTAATTTTACCGAGAAAAAAAAAAAAAGATAGTCACTCTTCAATATTTACTAAATATGTGGAAATACTAGTCCTCACTAAAGTTTAGAATTTTTCTTTGAATGCCCAAAACTATTACAAATAATTTCTGATGGTTGTTTCCATTTTGCATATTTTACATTTAAAATGTTTTTCATGCACACATATCTTAGATCCAATATAATTATAATTTTCTAAGAAATTGATATACCATTTATGACGTTTTCACCTCTTCAATTTCTAATTGTTTTCTTTTATAATTATTGAAAAATAGTTGTTTTTTTTCCATCCTGATTTAAACCTCTACTTGAATAAACCTTAATTCATAGTTTTTATTACCTACCCAAGAAGCTATTGAAAAGCATTAAAGAATGGATTACCTTTCTTAAATTTTGAAGTAATGCATTTTTTCTATCTAGCCCCTAAAGTGGCTTAAGGGGCTCTACATTTTCTAACTCTAAAAATTCATAAAAACAAGAGATTAGAAAAATCCCACTACACCATAAACCATGTAACACTGCTAGGGCACCAAAGTTCCACAAATACTTGAAACCAAAATAACCAAAGTCTAGAAAAACCAAAGAACCAAAACCTTGAATGACATTGACCAAAACCTCAAGAGACAACAATTTATTGAATTACCTAGAATAACAAAATAGTCGATATCAAATGTAAACTATGGATGTAATAATATTAAAAAAACATACATGCAAAATATATATCAGGCCCATAACAAAAGGAAAATTCACATATAGAGCATGGCCCAGGAAATTCATGAACAAATTGAAATCATAACAAAACATCTAGAGGTTGAGGGAAACTCTTATCGGGTGTTTTATGGTAGAATTTCCTTGCTCCAACAATGATTCTCACTTCTCCCATACTAAATTCCATCAACCCACCTTGCCTTGATAATCCCTGCCAAGATGTTCAAGTCGTTGTGCATATCCTTCAAAACAAATTGATATGGCCAAAACATTAATATGTATCCCTCTTGGTGCTTAATGGACCTAGGTAAAAGAGGTATCAAATTTGTATATTATAGTGTTGCAAGATTTTCAACACAAAAGACAGATAAAAGTCATGCACTCAAGAAATATATGTTGTTTGATGAAAAGAGATGTAGTTAACTTGTGAAATGTTGTGAAATGTGTATGATATGATGTTGATGAGATATTTAAAATATGCTCTTCACATAGTGGTACCTTTCGGAAAAGATATGTACCTTATACAATTAATTGCAATGGCATTTTTGAAAGAAAAATACAAACCTTGGTCAAAATGGCACATTGTTTAATTTAGAACAAAGGCCTACTTAATAAGTTTTGGAAAAATTTCATTTGCACTCAAATTATTTGTTAAATATAATTTCAACTAAATTTGTATGGAATATTATTATGTCAAAAAAAGGAGCAGAAGGAAACCCTCACTCAACACCTCAAAAATTTTAGATTCATATCATGGGCTAATGTTCCAGGTGATAGAAGGAAGCAAATAGTTGTCAAATCCCAAGCTGTATCATGATGGGATAATCTAAAGAGTCAAAGGATTACAAATTGTTTAACTTGTCTAATAGGAGATTATGTACATAAGGGATGTTGTCTTTGATGAGAAGACTTCAAGTATCAATGTGTTGAATTCTTCCTCTAGCTTGTTGAGTATTTAACCTTTGGAAATTCTTGGGAAATTCAAATCTATTGACTGCTTCACCATACCATTGATTGGAAAACCAACTTTTATGTCTAGCTCAACCTGCATGGAATATTTTTTAGCAAAATTAAATCTAATTTTTGAGGCCTTTGTTCAATCCAAAACCGATGATTGCAGTTTTTATTCCTAGATGGTTTGCTAAAATGATTGAAGTTTCTATAGCTAATACACAAGACATCAACGACTCAAGGAAAACCAAAAGCAAAAAAAATGTGTTAGTGTTTTTCTAATGATATTTATGCTATAGACATGATCAAGATACACATGCAAATCCACATGGTTGAGATAAATAGGAGAATGTTATGGAAGAGGAATATTGTTCCTTAAAAAAGGATGTCACATAATATTTAATCACTGAATAACAAAGTTACCAATCAAACGAGAACTATTACCTCAAAACGAGAACTCTAACCCAAAAATGCCAAAAAAACATGAAAAAACAACCCAAAAACGAAAAGTGTGTATTCCAGAACAATGTTTTTTTCAGGGTAAATTTTCAACATTTCATTAAAAACCATTATTTTTACAAAAACGATTGAAAAAAACCCTCGAAACAAAAATTATTGATGCTAGAATAAAAAAAAAATCGGGTTACGATTTTGACACTTTCTAGCAATGTAATCAAAGATAAAATATTAGGACTTTGAAAAACTGTAAAATTCTAACAATTTTCAGACATGATGTTAAAGATAAAATATCGTGTCTCAAAGGTTTATAATTCCAACAATTTTCATCCATGTTGTTAATGATAAAATATCTTGACTCTAAAAATCCCTAAAATTGTAATTGTTTTCAACCATAGCATTAAAGGTAAAATATCATAACTCAGAAAAACCTTAATATTTTGACAAGTTTTCAACCATGGAATTGAAAACCTCTAAGTTTTTTGCATATTTAAACCATGAAATTATGGACAAATTATATGAATAAAACATTTTTTAAAAATGAACAAGTAAATGAAAGATTCATTATTCCAAGAGTAATTTTTATTTTAAAGGTTAGAAGTATAGCTCTTTTCAAATATTAGCCTAAGACAACTTATCTTATTGCAACAAAAACCTAAAAATCAACCATCAAAACGAAGTGCCCCCTTTCAAAGATGCGTTCAATTTTCAACATTTTTAAATGTATCTTATACCAAATGATAACAATAAATAATATCATGACAATATCACTGTATAATTTAAATATTGAACATTAATTTCTAATATTTGTTACTTTTAATCAAAATATGAACAAATGATAACAATAAATAATATCATGGCAATATCACTGTATAATGTAAAAATTGAACATTATTTTCTTATATGTTTTACTTTTAATAAAAATACGAACAAATGATAACAATAAATAATATCATGGCAATATCACCACATAACTTAAAGATTCAACATTCATTTCTAATATTTTTTAATTTTTAATCAAAATATCAACTTTGGTAGATTGAATATAACATAAATTATTTTTGTAATTCATTGTTACATTGTGGATATTCTAAAGAGATGAATTCTTCATAATTAAAACATATAATCCAACAAACGTAGAAATGACTCATAACTTCATGTAAGATCATATGGAAGTCAAAATGTTTATTTCAAGTTACCATGCAAACATCATTTACATTAAATGTCTTAGAAATTTATTCAAAATCACTCATAGGTTATGGCACACCATTACAATCTACATCTTTAGATGAAACACTGGATGCAGATGAAGATGATCCATATTCTTCTCTTTCATCAACTAGTGCCCCATTTGAGTCAACATGCATGCCCACAATTTCAGGTTTCAAAAGTATTCTGGATCTATGACTAGGTTCAACAGACTCCCATCTCAACACCATTTCTTTTGGTAGCAATTTTTTCAAAATCTCTATGGTCTTCAAGTGAAGAGTTCCTCTCTTTGTTAAATTGAAATCATACACAAGTGTGTCAACATCCTCCAATTTTAATAGTTCTATGCGGCAACGATTTATATTTGTATCGTTTATTTTTCTCTTTCTATCAATTTTTTTTATCAAATACCATCTTTGGCTTGTACACACCATAGAACGATGGGTGTTTGTGGCATACCAATGTACTTCAACAATTGTAATATCTTCATTTTATTTAATGACCTTTATAACCTTGGCAACCTAGAATGGATAGCCAAGTGGATCTCCACATGCTAACACTGCTATCATGCAACCTTCCTTAACATCTTGTATAGAACCCCTGTAAAGGTCTTCCATGGCTTCACGTTGTGCACATGATCTTCTAGAACCAATATGAATTTCTCTTTCCTCTACCCGTGGAGAATTAATAATACCTTGAGATTGTTGTTGTTCAACAATGCGTCTTTCCTCATGTTCATTTGGAATATTTTGTAGCCAAATAAATGGAGTCTTCAAAAGTGTATCTTCATTTATTGATCTTGAAATCATATCACATTGATTATTTAAAAAAGACTCCCACCAAATTGAATCAGCAATATCAAAGTACTCATATGTATCTCTAATACATCTTTTGATTTCTTCTAGGAATTCAAAATAATTGAAATCTCTCTTATGCCTTCATGCATCATGGAGTTCATCAACTGATTGTAATAACAATATCTTTGATGCAAATATTGGATTCTCTGGAATGAACTTCAAAAATGTTAAACCTGATGACGACCCCCATTATGCAACAACTGAATACTTCTTGCCCACACAAGTGTTTTTCCATCAATTTTTTTGATACAAAACTAATGTTGGACGCTAATGCCATTAAGTTGTTCAATGCATTTCTCCTCACCATGTGATCCCACAATAAACCTTCACATGTCAATAGTTTCTTCCATAACATGAATACCAGGCTCTGGAATGTATAATTTCTTAATACATTCAATTAATAATGGCAGGCTCCCAACATATTTCCTTCTTAATGTTACTGAAAAAGGACTGAACATCTAATCAATATGGTCATGAGTATGCCCAACAAGAAGGAAATTGACCTTTACCTTTTTTTAAATTCCCAATTCAACAAGCATGTTTAGGTACCCAAAAATAACTTGATTTTTGTTTTCATGACAGATATAGAACTTCAGGAAGAATACTAGACCAATGAGAAACCATATCATGGACTATAGTTATAGTCAGATTTGCATCATTATGAATATTTGAAGTTGTGAAGTAAACCCTTGGCAACATCTTCCCATTAAAGACCATACAACCAACCAAGTGAAACTTAATACAATTTTCCTCCTGTAAATTTTTTGGTGTGCGGAAAAAATATGGCAGAAATGTTTTCTTTTGGTCCATACCATGAATTATCAAACCCAATTATTTATTTGGATTATCATAACACTTCTTTCGATGTTTATATAGTTTTTTCCTTTCACTTGTTTGTTGATTCTGATGCTCTTGAAGTTCTTTGACAACAAAATCTGCACATAAAATAAAACAAACCTATTAATAAATATATTTTCGTAGCTGATAACTATCCAATTTTTAAAAATAATGTTATGAATGCATACCTTTTTCTGCCCCTTGACATTTATCCTTTTTCGCTTTAAGAGAAGCACATGTATTGCAAACCCCCATCCTTGTCTTCTTAGGAATACGAACATTGTTGAATTCATTCTTCCATATCCTTGTAAAATATGAATATGTAATAAAATCACCAACTCTGTTAGCACCTTCTTCATATTCTTTATATAAGTTGTAGATTTCTCATCTCGAGAAATTATCTGGAATACGTATTGTGTATTTATTTGGCATACAATCTCCATGCTTTGAAAAGAATTCTTTCAACCGTGACATCACAGTATTTGCTAACGGCCCAACCTCTTTTTTATAACGTACTTCTGAATAATATGTGGGATCATTTTCCAGTCTTTCATGGATTCTTGACAAATAAAAATTACCAATTGAAGGCAACATTTTGAAAACCTTTTTGCAGAGCAATACATTCCCAATATGATAATCATAAACTACTAGTGTACATTGCATGCAACCCACTAAATATGAATTTTGCATGCTTTTATTCATTGACAAATATCTTTGTCTTTTCTCTATAGAAAACTTGAAATCCATATGTTTCAAGCAACCCTTTCGACAACATTCACTTGAAATCACATGACCAATGAAACTTCTGCTTGTGAGATATGTCATCCTAAGCCTTGTATAACTGGAATATTTTGGATTGATATGAAAAGGTCTACTCCTACTCCTCGATACAATATTTTCTTGCAACATCTTCATCATTTCATTATCCTACGTAGAAGCATTTTTGTCACCATTAGGAGGAATATTATCCTCACTATGATAATTCTGAACATAGTTAGGCAATTCATCACCATCATTGCTTGGAAAATATTCATTACCATCCTCACTTGAAGACAATTCTTCACTACCATTATTTGTGCTTTTCAAATCCTGACTCAGATAAAAATATTCACCATCTTCATCCATTCTTTTGAAATATTCCCTTGGATGATTCAATTCTTCATCCTCCACATAATAATTGGTGCTCTCATAACCCTTAGGATTAGGGCTAATTGGAAAATATGAATCTCTATTTTTAGTCAAATTATCATTCGCAGGAAATTCTTCATTCTCCCCTTCATCAGCGATGCTCTCATAATCCTTAGGATTAGGACTAAGTGGAAACATTGAATACCTATTTAATGGAAATTCTTCATCCTCCCTTTCGTCAGCTTTGCTCTCATAATCCTTAGGATTAGGGACTAAGTGGAAGCTTTGAATCTCTATTTACTGGAAATTCTTCATCCCCCCCTCTCCCCTTCCTGAATGGTGCTCATATAATCCTTAAGATTTAGACTAAGTGGAAGCTTTGAATCTCTATTTATTGGAAATTCTTCGTTCTCCCCCACCCCCCGCCCTTTCATTATTGGTGCTCTTATAATCCTTAGGATTAAGACAAAGAGGAAAATTTGACTCTGGAAATTCTTCATCCCCCCCTTCATCAGTGGTGCTCTCATAATCCTTAGGATTAAGACGAAGTGGAAATTTTTACTCTGGAAATTCTTTAACCCCCCCTTCATCAATGGTGTCCTCATAATCTTTAGGATTAAGTCTAAGTGGAAATTTTGATTTTGGAAATTCTTCAGCATACCCTTCATCACTGGTGCTCTCATAATCCTTAGGATTAGGAATAAGTGGAATAATTGACTCCCGATTTACAAAATTTTTTTCTTTTTTTTTCTGCCCTTCATCAATGCTTCTCTCATCATCCTTAGGATTAGGACCAAGTGGAAAATTTAACTCTCTATTCATAGTGAACGAATTCCTATTATGTTCATCAATATGAATACAGTTGTTTCATGATGAAGATTTTGATGTTGCAGAAAGAAAAACTTCATTATCAGAAAAATCCATGACTTTCAAACAAAAGATGTTGAATGATACAATTGCACTCTCTCCCAATGAAAATATATAGCTTAAAGATTGAAAATTTCCCTTTAAAATTCCCCCCCAAAAATTTTCGCTAAAACTTTTCCCTCCAAAGTTCTCGCCCAAAATTTTCGCTAAAATTTTTCGCTTCAAAAATTTCATTTGAAATATTTCCTTCCAAAATTTCATCTAAAATACATTTGAAAACATTTTACTAAACCTTTGAGATCGAAAATTTTCACCCTACTTTATGTTCAAAATATTCACAAAAATATTCCTTTTCCTTCGAAACTAAAATAATTTTTTTATTTAAATTGTTTAACGTTGACTACGTAACTAAATTGATTTTTATAATTTATATCTTATATTTTAGCCGACATTAAATAGAAGTTAATGTAAAGCTATAATATTAACTACATATTAATTTTCTTAATTTTAATTTTAATCCCACATTCGAGAAACGCAATCCCACAATCTTCGTTATATAATAAAAATCATTGTGTCTATTCATCACATCAAGTATTCTGGGTTTTGTTAAAACATTTGGAGCAATTTTGTGGAGGCATTGCATTGGCATCGATAACACATTGAACGAGAGTTTTTCACATTTGAAAGGTTAGTTTTCCTTCTATTTTGACCTTTTAAAGATGAATTTGGGGAAAATATGTTCTTGTATGGTTTTCATGCTCCAAAGCTATTTTTTTTTTTATTGTTCTTATTATTATTATTATTATTATTATTATTATTTGCAATATCATATTTTATGGAAAAATCATATAAAAACCCTATTTTTTATATTTTTATGGCGAACAAGATGAAAAAACTCAAATTTGTAGGATTTTTTGGTGGAAAAATAAGATTTTTTTATTATTTAGGGTCGTTGGGCTTGTCCACAAACAAAAACAACAAAAAAAACATTCAAAAAAAACAAAATGAAAAAATGAAATTTTTTTCTTGAACATGCAAAACAATGTAAAAAAAATTAATGTAAAAAAAAAATTTGATTTTTATTTTTTTTATAATGTATATTGTTTTATTTTGTTTTATAAAATGATTATATATATATTAACATATTTTTTTTAATTAAATTTTAAAAAACAAACTAGTTTAAACAAAATTGTTTTATTTTATTTTTATAATTTATTTATTTAACATTATTTTTAAATATATATTTTTTGAAATGACGAGGCTAGAGGCCAAGAAGCAAGCCTGCCAGGCTTGGGCAGGTTGGCCCCTGACCCCCAGTTAGGTCAAGGGATTGATTATGGGAATCAACCCCTCGTCCCAGTTAGGAGTCGGAGGCCAGCGTGTCACGCCCATGAGCTAAGCATGTGAAACGAGCGACGAAGGGGTGAAAAACTTTGGTTAAAGGTGACAATATGAGTTGCGACGATGAGCAAGTGCATTCGGTTAAACGCAACCCAATAAACGTGCGACGAAGGGTTGCGATGACAAGTTGTGACGAGCTACTTGGAGGGTCAAAAAACCGAAATTCGGAAAATTGGCTAAGTATGGAAAGGCATGTGTGAAAATTTTATAGAGGTGTCGAAAAAATGACGACTCGGTGGGCTGACGTGTGGAGCGACGAGTTGGGTGGACTAACGCACCTCTTGATATTTTATTAGGCAATTTGCATTGTCGGCCTGGGTAGGTCAACCCACCTTATCTCTTGGAGGAAGCATATATATGGATGACGAGTTGGAGGAGTAAGGCATCAAGCAATCCAAGAAATTCAATAATTATTGAGCGAGAAAAGGAGGAAAGTGAATAAGGAGAGTCGAAAGTGCAGGCGAAGCGAGGGCCAAAGCATTAAGCCAAGACAAATACGATAACGAGTTTGGGTGAAGTTTGGGTACAGACGAGTCATGGGTGGGTGACCCTGCCCGCAGACGAACTCTGGTTGGGCACGACTCACCAACGAGCTGCGATGGCGAGCTAAGGCAGGTGAGTTGTGGTAGTGGGTTGTGACAGGCGAACTGTGGTCGGATGAGCTGTAGGGAGATCCACGGCTGAGTTTGGCGACATGGAGGTGGGCACTCTGCCCGCAGACGAATTGCAAAGCAGTGCGGGCGCTTCTGCACGATAGGCTGTGGATGGTGACACAAGTTGGCGAGGTGACCCGAACGAGCGCGGAGGTAGACCCAGGGGTGGGCGCCTCTAGCCGGGATATTGCGGTGAACGATTACAATGACAGGATAAACGAAGTGCAAGGTTGAGACGAAGGGTGGGCGCCCCTACCCAGCGATGAGCTATGGCAGGTGACCCGCAGGTGAGCGCCTCTGCCCAAACGCGTTGTAAGGCTAAACGAGCAAGGGTGTTGTTGAATGGAAGGGTGACCCGGGGTGGGCGACCTTGAATGAGCAAGTTAATTTGCTGATTTTGATAGATTGTCAAGGTGAATTTGGGGTTCTTGGCAAAGACTGAATTTGTAAATATACTTGTAAAAATTGTTTATTTGTTAACATCTATGCAAACTCTAATCTGGGATTTTCCCTCCCATTGAAAGAAGATTATCTATTGTGCATATTTATAAATGATGACGATGAATGCTATTTTTTCTATGTAAAAATGATGAAATTTGGTAGCAATGTCGCACCTGCCTATGTGTAGTTGAAAGATCACCACTAGGATAGGGGCGTGACGCAGTGGGTAGCGTTGTTGAGCCCAAGAAGCTCACTCACCAACCTCCGGTTGGGGTGAGGGGTTGATTCTGTGGCACTGTTAGGCCCAGGCAGCCCCGCTCGCCAACCTCCAGCCCCTGATTGGGCCAAGGGGTCAATTCTGGTCGAGGAGTCGATTCCCAGAATCGACCCCTTACCGCAGTCGAGGGTCAGAGGTCGGCAGGCAGGGTTGTTGGGCCAGGGCGGCCCCACTCGCCGATCACCGACTGGGTCGAGGGGTAAATTCCCATAATGGTCCCTTGGCCCAATCGGCGGTCAGAGATCAGTAGACAGGACCGTTCGGGCCCGATAGCCCCACCCGTTGGCCTCTGGCCCCCAGTTTTTAATCCATGTTGAATGTTGGACAAAAGATGATAGCTATAAACATATTCTTCTGAATCGAGTAGATGGAAAGCGTCATATTCAAGTATCGGTTCATGATGTTGTTGTAAGAAAACTAACATATGAGGATAAAGATGCAAAATGAGAGATAGTTAAAATTTATCAAAAACTTCAAGTATTGATTAACTATCTTATAGATATATGTTCAAATGAAGGAGATTGGGTTTTGGATTTATTCTCAAGTTCATGTAAGTTTTATTATATAAAATTCAATTTTAATATTTTATTTTTTAGTTTTTATGTGTTTATACTAATTTACTTAATTATTTCTTTTGTGCTTGATGATCAGGTACAACACTATCATGTTGCCTACAAAAAATAATAAATTGCATTGCCATTGAAAAAGACTCACTATAAAGCAATTTTATTCAACAAAGAATTAATGCTCTTCAATTTCTTCCAAATGCAATGCAAGAATTTGGTTTGAGAAAAGGGGATTATAATGAATCATGTGTGGCAAAAAAGACAAAGGAACCACAACCACCATTATATGGAATGATTTGAAAATGACATTTTTGAAAGATTTACAAACATGAAAGATCCATTAAAAGAGGACAATGACCAAATTGAAGCAGGAAGTATTGTGGAAGAAGACATTAATGAAGGGTTAGAAGATGCTGAACACGGATTAGTTGATATTGTTGATTAAGTTTAAGTTATGCTTGCAAATAAAGATCAATTTTGAGGGTTATTCACTAGTTGTACTTGTAATGTTTAGACTTTGAGATTTTATGAAAAGAATGAGTATTTCATTATTGTTGTTCTAGGTTTAGTATTTGTATTATCTAATTTTCACTTTAATTTTTATGTGCATCATTATTTTTTGCAAAAAACTATGATTACTATTATTTTTTGACATAACATTCATTAAAAAAATGATATTTTTTAAAGTTTTTTTGTTAATATTTTTCCATAAAAATCATTTATTTGACATGTCATTTTTAACAAAAAGTCTCAAAATGTGTATTTTTTTCATTGTACTTATATTGAAAATGTGTATTTTTTCTCATATGTTTAAAAATATTGGTTTTTTAGTGACAATTATTTGATGTGCATTGAAATATTAATTAACAATGCATAAACATATAGAGAATCCAAACTTTAAAATAATGGCCCTTTTTAAAAAAATTCAGCTATTCAAAACAATGAATATTTTATTACAAAAAAAAATTGAAAAGAAAAATAAAAAAAACGCAAAGACATAAACACACTTAAAAATAAATATCTCAAGGAAGAATAAGACATTAGAAAATGTAAAGTGTCAAAAATAAACCCTCTAATAAAAGGGGGTTGATGTTGCATCAACACTTTTCAAAATCAACATGAAAATCACTTGCATCTAAAAAAATGTTCATAAGAAAATTGCAAGTGCCAAAAATATGCTAAAAAAAAGTTATTCTGAATGGCCACTTTTCAAAATCAGGGGTTTTTTTTGCTACCTTAAAAAAATGGGTACTAGGTAATTTTCTCATTTGATCGGTAACTCTGTCACATAAGTGTAGTTTAAATTTCTATAAGTGTAGTTTCTTGGTTGATGCAAGATCCAGAAGAATGTCACGTTGAAACTACTAAGGGAATTGCATATTACATCGAGGGAACTTACTAGCTTGTTATAAAATTTTGCATTAAAAAGTTAAATTAAGTAGGTGGTTACATTGATTTAGATGGATGGCAAAGGAGATGACAAGAAGTCAACAATTAATTATTTTCTTTCACTTGGCTCCAGACCCACTGTTTAGTCTCGTAAAAGGAAAAAGTATGTTTCTTTATCGACCACAGAAGCAAAATATTGTGGCGCCATGCATGCTAACATAGAGGACATGTGGACTAGATCTCATGGGTGAACTTGGATTTCCAATCAAGAAATCAATTATGGTGTATTGTGATAATTAAAGTGTTATCTAAAATGTGGAAAATCATGTTGCATACAATAAAGTGAAGCATGGAGCTTCATGCTCATTATTTAAATTAGTTAGTACAAGGAAATGTTATGAATTTTATTCATTGCATGACATATGATTTGGTTGTTGATATGTTTGCAAAGCCTTTCTGAGACATAGAGTTTGTGAAACTTTTGATTATGCTTAGACTTCATTAAGTTGCAATTATGAAAGGGGGGTAGGACTTGTGGGATGTACATAAGTAATTTAATCCCTTACATCTTCAAAGAATTTTGTTGTTAGGGAGATGTTGGAACAACAACCTTTGTAGGTTCATTGCATCTCTATATCTTCTAGATACAATGAATCTACAATCTACAATCAATGGGAGACCCACTAGAAGGTTGACTAGAGCCTTGATTAATTTTATAATTAGTTAGGTAGTTAGAACAAAGCAATGAATTAGTGCATAGAATAAGGCAAAAATTAAGGAGTTCATTATAAGCCCTAGCCAACCTATGTGGTTCTCATTGTCAGGGTAGGAGGTAACTCCTCAAAATGAGATTGTTGTATTCATTTAGATTGTCCATTATTATATACAATAGGGAGTCATTGTTCAGTTTCATCTCTCGATGACTCTCCATTTCCTCTATTATTTATTTACACTATTTATAGTTGTTCACCCAAACCCTATGATTAGGTATCAACATCCCCCCCTTAATCTGAAGAGATGTTGGTGAGTCCAAGCATCGTTCTGAATCTGTCAAGCTCTTGTCTTCCAAGGGCTTTGTTGAAGATGTCTGCAATCTTCTCATTAGTGGAACAATGGCGAAGATGGATTGTTTTGGACTCAACATGATGTCAAATTCGATGATATTTTGTATTGATGTGCTTCGTTCAATCATGGAACTTTGGGTTCTTGGCCAACTTTATTTATGATGTATTGTCAATCATGAGTGGATTCAATTGTACTTGTTTTACCTGCAAATCTTCCAGAATTTTCCTGAGCCACACAATTTATTTTGTTGCCTCAACTATTGCCACATATTCTGCCTTTGTTGTGTAATCTGTTGGAACTGATTGTTTACGTGATCTTCATGAGACAACTCTTGATCCAAGACTCAGCATAACTCAAAGTAGATACCCCAGTTTCTTTGTCTCCATTGAAGTCTAAATCAAAATATCCAATCAAGCTGAAGTCGCCCATCTATGTATACTTGAGTCGAAAGTCTTGAGTTCCCTTCAAGTACTTTAGAACTCTTTTTGTAGCAGACCAATGTCCCTCACAAGGCTTTTGCATAAACCTAGAGAGGATTCCAACAACAAACGAAATGTTTGGTCTGGTAGTAGTCAGGTAGTTGAGACTTCCTACAAGTTGTCTATACCTTGTTGCATCCTCAAATTCAATTCCTTCAATGGATGTGAGCTTTAAGTTTTGTTCCATTGGAGTAGTCAGAGGATTGCATTCAGTCATGCCAAACCTGTTCAACAGATCTCCAATGTACTTCTTTTGAGAAAGGAATATGGACTTCAGATGTTGAGTTACTTCAATACCAAGATAGTAATGAACATAGCCCAAATCATTCATTTCAAAACCTTTCCTCAATTCCTTCTTTATGGATGCAATGTAGCTCTCATTATTCCCTGTCATCAAAATATCATCTACATATACCACAAGATATACAACTGTTTTTCCATCCTTCTTGACAAACAAAGTTGCATCATCAAGATCATAATGTTTGAAATTGAGTTTCAGAAGATGCTCAGTTAGTTTTTTCATACCAGGCTCGCGGTGCTTGTCTGAGGCCATACAAGGATTTCACAAGTTTGCATACTTTATGTTCATGTCCTTTCACAACAAATCCTTCAGGTTGGGACATAAAAAAAATCTCTTATAGATCTCCATTCAAGAAAGAAGTTTTTACATCCATTTGATGGAGTTTCCAACCGTTCTGAGCTACTAGGGCAAAGAGTGTTCGGATGGTAGCCCATTTTGCTGTAAGTCTCATCATAATCGATCCCTTCCTTATGTGCAAAACCTTTTGCCACAAGCCTGGCTTTGTGCTTTTCAAGTGAGCCATCAACTTTATACTTGTTCTTGTAGACCCACTGGCAGCCAATTGGTTTGGTTCCCAATGGAGTATCAACCAACTTCCAAGTGCCATTCTTTATTAAGGCATCATACTCCTTTTGCGTTGATTCTTTCCATTCATCATGAGAAGCATCTTCTTTAAAGGAAGTTGGTTCAAAATCTATAGACAAATTGAATTCACAATCATAAGAAACATCCATATCAACAAGTGAATCAAAGTCATCTACATCACCTCCATTTTTGTTGGGTTGAATTTCTAGTTCCTATTTTTCTAACCTCATCAAGATGAACACTTTCAAGTTTCTTTGTCAGCCACTTTGGGGGACCTTTCTGAGATGATCCACGCTGCTCCGTTGATTGAGTTGGGACTGAATCAAGATTGAGTCTCCCAATTTTTTCAATCAGATCACTCAAACTATCATCCATTGTTGGAAATTCATGCGGGGGAGAGAGTGCTTCATAAGAATGAAGAAATTTCAACCCCCACTCCTTATCACTCCATACATTTAATTTTAAATCCAAGCATGATAAATTATAAAATTTGGAAATGACAATAATTTTTTGAAAACACAAATTTAGAGATTTCACAACTGCTGAACTTGCAGAGATAAAACACAGCAAAATTATATAGCCACACACAGAAAATAACACAGTGATTTTTGGTCAATGTGACCTTGGAAAAACCCCCTACAACTCTTGGGGAAAACCAGTTCGAGAGCTCTTCTTTATTTCTGAAAATGCTTTTACAGAGAAACTAAAATACATAGTAAAAATTCCAGCAACCACAAATTACAACTTATCTTGATTTTCGTGCTTGAACTCCACGTTGAAAATCGTGCAAATTAGCAAACAACCAAAACATAAATTTTTACAGCAATAAAACAACATTAAATGTTGTACTATTAGCCTTGAAAAACATGCCCAAAACTTGTTTTCCCTCTTACTCGATTTTTGTGCATTTCTCTTGCTATACATTTTTTCATTGGGATGTGTGCCAATAAATGTTGCTGCCCAGATTTGCTGAAATGTCTTCTTGATGCTCTCCTACACTTCCTCACTACTCAGAAATTTTCTCCTTGCTCTCCCTTCTCTTGTCTCAAATGCTCATGAAAGAATGAATTGATCTTTTCCTCTTCTTTTCTCCTTTTATTCTCTAAATGACATTTTGGGTTACCCTAAGATCTAATGGCTAAGATTCATTTAGATTTAGGGATGAGAATAAATGTGCATTTAATTCTCACTTTCTATTTTTTAACTCACCCACTTAAATAAAGACCGACTTAGCCTTTTATTTCCATAGTCACTTTTTCACTTTCTAATTCTTCATTGAGTTTAATAAAGTCACCTTTAAATTAGAATGTAACATTACCACTTACAAAGTCACTTTTAAATTAGAATGTAACTTTACCACTTTTAAAGTCACTTTTAAATTAAATTGACTTTACCACTTATAAACTCACTTTAGGAGAAAAGTAAAAAATAAATTTGGACATTTTCCCTAGGCAAAAAATCAAAGCCTTAAGGAATCACTTGTCCTCTGGTATCCAAATTTTAACGCTCCCTCTTACCGAGGAAAGTATTCCTCACCACTCCCATCTTGTCTTTGAAGTATACATGCTTGCCCCATGGTAAGGCTTTGGTGAAAATGTCTGCTACCTACTCATTTGTGGAAATGTACTCAATCTTGACTGCTCCCTTTTGGACATAGTCTCTAATGAAGTGATACTTGATCTCAATATTCTTTGACCTGTCATGAAAAACTGGATTCTCCTTGAGTTTTATGCAACTTTGATTATCACAGTAAATTATTGAAGGTCTCAATGCCTGACCAAATAGACCAAACAACATCTTGTGAAGCCATATAGCCTCACAACTAGCCAAACTAGCAGCCATATACTCTGCCTCAACCAAGCTCAATGCAACTAACTGTTTTTTCTGACTGATCCACGATACAATTGTCGAACCCAACCCAAAACAACACTCGGAATTACTCTTCCTATCTGAAGCACAACTTTTCCAATCTGAGTCTGTGTACCCTGCCAATCTCACTCCATCACCCTACCTATAATCCAGAACAAAATCCACAGTCCCCTGCAAGTAACGAAGAATGTGTTTTGTAGCTTCCCAGTGCACTCTCCTGGGCTCACACATGAACTGACTCATAGTGTTAACTTCAAAACATATATATCGTCGAGTGTTGACCAAATATATCAAACAACCAATCAATTGTTTGTATAGAGTAGGATCCACCAACTTGGAATCAGAAGCATGAAGATTATTCCAATTAGTGATCATAGGTGTAGACATGGGTTTGCAGTCCTCCATGTGAAATCTGCTAAGAATATCCACAATGTACTTCCCTTGTCCTAGGAAGAAATGCCCCTCCTCCTACCACACCTCCAATCCGAGAAAATAATGCATCAAGCCAATATCCTTCATCTCAAACTCTGAAGCAAGATCTCTCTTGTAGCCCTCAATGAGTCTCTCTGCACCAATGATGATCAAGTCATCAACATACAACATGAGAATGAGAGGTTTCTCACCCACCGCAATGAACTATAGGTTCAGCTCAGCCTCACTCTTTGTGAAACCCAACTACTGCAAGTATGTATCAATCCTTGAGTACCAAGCTCTAGGAGCTTACTTTAGGCCATAGAATGCCCTTTTCAATCTGCATACATGGGACTCCTTCCCATGCACATCAAAGCCCTGTGGTTGCTCAATATAAACCTCCTCCTGAATGAAGCCATTGAGAAATGTGGTCTTCACATCCTAGATCTAGTGGATCTTCCAACCCATCTCAGTTGCAATCGATATAATGGAGCGAATATATGTATACTGAGTTATGGGAGCGAAGGTATCCTCATAGTCAACTCCCTCTACCTGTGAGAACCCTCTTCCCACAAATCTAGCCTTGAACTTCTCGATGTTGCCATCTGCAGCATGCTTTATCTTATAGATCCATCTGGAAGTAACAATTGATTTATCTTCAGGTCTCGGCACTACCTTCCAAACATCGTTCTTCATAATAGAGTAATACTCCTCCATCATGGCCTCTCTCCAAACTTGTTGGTTGGATGCCTCCTCATAATTAGATGCCTCGGAGTCAACAATGCTTGTTACCAATTCCATGTAACTACAAAACCGCTCAGGTGGTTTACTCTCTCTGACCAGTTTCTTTGGCCTAGCAACTGATGTGGCCTCGTGCAAGGTATCTTAAAGCCACTTGGACTTCCTCTTCCTTGAGCATACTTCTCCCACCAGAGTGAAAGAATCCTCATCATCATTAATATCCTAAATTCCTGAAGGCCTGCTAACTGACATCATGCCTAAATCTGTGCTTGTAGATGCTGAAGTACAGTGCGAACTATCCATTAGTGGACTAACCTATGAATTACTCTACATACTTCCTTGCATGCTTCCTGAGGAACCACCCACCTGACTTTGAGAGCCATTGCTCACTGATGGACCAAACACTGTAATCGATGTGCCTCCTAATCCCTGACCACTGGATCCCTGTGATTGACTCAACTGCTCTTGAGGGTCTGGTGACTCTGGATACTCTAACTCCCATGACCTCCTGAAAGCTCTCTCCTCCTCGAACTTCACATTCCGCCCGACAACCACTTTCCTCTGCACAGGAATATAAATCCGATAAGATTTTGAGGTCTCGCTATAAACCACAAAGATTCTCTTGTCTACAGTGGGCTCTAGCTTGGTCCTGTTCTCCTTGGGGACATAGGAATATGTAAGGCACCCAAAGATACGAAAGTGCACAACATCAGGCTTCTTCCCAGAAAAAGCCTCCTCTAGAGTCACATTCACCAAGGCACGATGTGGACTCATGTTCTGCAAGTACACATCAGTGTTGCAAGCCTCTTCCCACAAAAATAAAGGTAACCCTTGATCATGAAGCATGGCTTTGGCAACCCCTACAATGGATTTGTTCTTCCTCTCCGCAACCCCATTTTGCTGGGGGTAGTAAGGAACTGTGAACTCCCTTTTAATGCATGCCTCAACACAAAAATCAACAAACTCACCAAGGGTATACTCCCCTCCATTGTCTGACTTGAGGACCTTGATCTTCCTACCTGTTTGGGTCTCCACAAAGAGCTTTGAACTCTTGAAACCATTTGAAGACCTCACTCTTGGTCTTTAAGAAATAAATCCAAGTCTTCTTGGAGTGGTCATCAATGAATAAAACATAGTACTCATAGCCACTCAATGATACATGAGACACCCAACCACTCACATCAATATGTATCAAGTCAAGGATCTCGGTCACTCTGATGTCACTGCTGGGAAAAGAGGATCTGGAAAACTTCCCCATAGCACATCCTCTACATACATCAAGGTCATCAGAACTGAAATCTGGCACACCAGTGGTGATCTCCTGCAATGTACTCAAGGCCCCATGATACATGTGCCCCATCCTGTAGTGCCAAATCTCACACAACTCTGAACTGCTAGATCTGTTGTCGGTCGTGTCTCGGGTGCTGCTACTCAATGCCATCAGGGGTTGGAATGAGAACTTGTACACCTTGGCATGGTGCACACCAATCTCTCTAGATGAAGATGCTGGAGTTCCCCTAAGATAAATAAGCACCTGCCCTTTCCTGGAAAACACATCATACCCTCTATCCTCAAGTGCTGAGATGACTATCAAGTTCTTCTTCATTCTAGGCACATATAGAACATCTGACACTTTCAAGGGAGGTTTGGGTCCCCTATCAAATGTTAATGTCCCCACACTGACTGTTCTAACAATGGTGTCATCACCAAGTACTACCTCCATATCAGTATCACCCTCTGAAAGCTCTAAGAAGTACTCTCTGACTCCTGTCATGTGGCGGGAAGCACTGCTGTCAACATACAAAATGCTAGAATATTCTCTGCTAGTAGTGGGAATGCACACTCCCTCTTAACCTGTATGGCAGGTGATCCTGCACTAGTGGCCTCACAAGCTATGAACCTAAACTCCCGATCAAATCTCTCTGAGAAGCTCTCTATCTCTCCAAACGCTGCCATGGGTTTGTCTTTCCCTTTCTTATTCTTCTTCTCCAGACACACAATAACATAGTGTCCCAATTTTTGACAATTCCAACATTTGACTTTGGAATAGTCCTTCTCCTTGTTTTGTTTCTTGCCTTTACCTTTGCCGTTGCCTCCACTATTGGAAGCTTGCTTCTTTGCTCTGCCCTTCTTGCCTCTTGCTAACAATGCCACATTTTCATCCTCCTCCACCTATTTGGCTGCCCCAAGATGGTTCTTTCTGATCTCATTCTGAATGCAATCATCCCACAAACTCTCCCAATCAGGAAGGTCTTCTCGTGCAACAATGCCATCCACAAAATTCTCCCAAGTCTTGGGAAGACCATTCAAAGAAATCCTCACCAACTCAAAGGGTATAATGATCTCACCTACGGCTGCTAACTCATCTCTCACTGAAGTGATCTTTGTGAGGTATGTTGTAACACTGTTAGTCTTAGCCATTTGAATGGCCTTCAATTTCTCCTTTAAGACCATTTTTTTGTTTTCATTTGAGCTCTAATAAAGAGTGGTCAAGGCTATCCACATCTCATGTGCATAAGTATTTCCTCTCACATGAGGAATGGCATGGTCTTTGATTCCTTCTAGAATCAATATTTTTGCCTTAGCATTCTTTTTGTTAAACTCTGCCAACTATACAGGGTCAACAGGTACTACAACTAGGTTTTGTGTGGTATTTACCATAGTGCCCCAGACTTCTGTTTCTTCAAAGATTCTATGGATTCGCTCATTCCATGCACTGTAGTTGTTCTACCCATCCAACTTGTCTTCAACCCTAAAACCCAAAGACATGTTTCACTGTCTTACCAAACTGAAATTTTCAAATTGGTGGTAAAGGTTTTTGTTTCCCAGTGTAAAAAGCAACTTGCTGTAATTTTCACTTTGTTGTCCCAAACTATAATTTTCAGCCAACCAAGGTTTGATACCATGAAGAAATTTCATCCCCCACTCTAGTTATCAGTTTTCCTTATCACTCCATGCATTTAGTTTTAAATCCAAGCATGATAAAATTCTAAAATCTGGAAATGAAAATAATTTTCTAAAAACACAAATTTAGAGATTTCGCCACTGTTAAAATTGCATAAATAAAACACATCAAAATTATGACAGCCACACAAGAAATAACACAGTGATTTTTGGTCAATGTGACCCTCAAAAACCCCCTAGAACTCTTGGGGAAAATCAGTTTGAGAGCTCTTCTTTATTTCTGATAATGCTTTTACAAAGACACCAAAATACACAGTAAAAATTCCAGCAACCACAAATTACAACTTATCCCGATTTATGTGCTTGAACTCCACCTCGGAAATCGTGCCAATCAACAAACAGCCAAAACATAAATTTTTACAGCAATAAAACAACATTAAATGTTATATGGCCAGCATCAAAAGACGTGTCCAGAACTTGTTGTTTCTCTTCCTCGATTTCTGTGCCTTTCCCCTGCTATACGGTTTTTCATTGGGATGCATGCCAATAAATGTTGCTGCCCCAACTTGCTGAAATGTCCTCTTGCTGCTCTCCTTCACTTACTCACTAATCAGAAATTTTTTCCTCTCTCTCTTCTCTTTCTCTCAAATGCTCATGAAAGAATGAATTAATCTTTTCCTCTTCCCTTCTTTTATTCTCTAAATGACCTTTTGGGTTACCCTAAGATCTAATGGCTGAGATTCATTTATATCTAGAGATGAGAATAAATGTGCATTTAATTCTCACTTTCTATTTTTTTAACTCACCCACTTAAATAAAGACTCATTTAGCCTTTCATTTCCATATTCACTTTTTCACTTTCTAATTCTTCATTGAATTTAATAAAGTCACCTTTTATTTAGAATATAACTTTTTTTTTTTTTTTCAGAAGAAAAAAAGCATAATATATTATATTGAGAAAATATATAACAGATAGTGTGATGCACACATCATGTGGCATATGTCTGATATATGACATATTAACATATGTATATCTATATCTATATATACAAATATATCAGTATAGAAATAGACATTCAGATGAGAGTATTTTAAGAGGAATTGGTGATAAACAAAACAGATGATCATATGGCAAAATTGTGGAGCCATCAATTGGATCTGTATGTCATGTGCCACAGGGACATGATGCTGTCAATAATGAAGAGTGGTGGCATATGTATGTCTCTGAAAATTATGGCATTCCGCCATTTCCATACCGTCCAAAGAAAAAAAGGTATGAGGAAGCGTGTGTTTCCATTCTGTCTACTCCACCATATAAAAGTTGCACTAATAGAATCAAAATCAGTCAGTGAGAAATCAAAATTGGTTGCCAGAACATACCAGATTCGGAGGGTGGCTGGACATTTGATGAACATATGGAGATTAGTCTCTTCTTCAATGCCACATAAAGAGCATCTGCTGGGGCCATGCCATGAGCGTTTCCTGAGATTTTCCAAAGAAAGATTTTTGTTGTAGAAGACCAACCATGCAAAGTGAATATATTTGGGTGGACATTTTGCCTTCCAGAATATATATGGGAATGATGGGAGAGAATATGGAAATCTGTTGAAGCTCAGATATGAATATATGTCTCTGACAGACACAGGTCGCTTGAAGCCGCAAACAGTCCATTTTAGTTGGTTAGAAGTGCCATGTCGATGTATGCCGCTGCCGGTTAATGTGTCTGTGATAGATTTCCATATGCCCGCCAGAATATTCTGAAGATTGAGGTCGCTACTTTCCATCCAGATTGGGGTGGAACCTTGCCATTCTTTGATCAATTTGTCCCATGTGAAAATGCCTTGATGCTGTAACTGTGAGATGAGCTCCCTTGGAAAATTAAGGTCAGAGAGTCCACAAACAATTGGATCAATGCCGATGAGGATATTAGTACCTGAATGTAACTGCCATCTCAGGCGTGACAGAAACAGTGTCTCAATTTTTTTCATGATGTGCCAGATAGGTGATCCCACACCGATACCTATGGTCCCCTTTCTGTACCAGAAGTTGATGTTTTTCCCCTTCATGTATCTTTGTCAGATGATGTTGCTCCATGGCGTGGAACCATATATGCCTCTCCATAATGTGCGACAGATCAGCGCGCATCCAAAAAGTCTTAAATCCTTTATGCCCCATCCACCCTGCTGCTTTGGGATGGATATGTCCTTCATATTTGCAAGATGGATCTTGTGTTGTGTGGTTGTTCCGCCCCAAATGTAACAAGTTGTAATTTGATTGAGACGACGGATGATACGAGAGGGAATGTAGAACAAATGCGCCCAATAGACCGATAAATGCGTTAATACCGCCACAGTGAGTGTTTCTCTGCCAGCCAATGATAAAGTGCGAAATTCCCATGAGGATATTTTATTGTAATATCATTGTACAAGCCATTCCCAGTCGGATGCCAAATAGAGAGGTTTTAGCTGGAAACCAAGGTAAGTGATGCCATTCCGAATAGATTGAGTCTGAACCCCAAACATATCAGCAATGCATGTGATCAGGTCTGTAATATCACCATTATAGTATAAAATTGATTTATGTCTGTTGATGATGAGGCCAGTGGCCTTCTGAAAATTGGATAAGATGTCGAAAAGACATTGCCAAGAGAGATGTTGTAACATGGCGCATAGAAGAATATCATCTACAAATAAATTGTGTGATAAAGAAATATGTCTGCTGATACGGATAGGAGTACATCTTTGTTCATCCACAGCTTTGTTGATGTGCAGACAGAGAGTGTTCATGGCAAGAATGAAAATAATAGGAGCAAGAGGGCATCCCTGACGAAGGCCCCGTTCAGCAGTGAAATATGGAGATGGGATCCCATTGATGTTGATGGCATAGTTGACACCTTCAATACATGCCATAATCCAAAATATCATCTCTGCACGTAAGCCTATACGAGCCAAAAGACAACGAATGAATCCCCAGTCAATGCAATCATATGCTTTTTGTAAATCTATTTTGAGGATAGCCCCGTCAATGTTTTTTGAGAACATTGAATATATACATTCTTGTGTAGATGCAACAGCATCCAATATGTTCCATCCTTTGAGAAATGTGTGCTGGTCTTTGGAAAGATGTATAGCCAATATACCTTTAATACGCTCAACAATGATCTTTGAAATAATCTTGAAAGAGATATTACATAGAGAAATCGGTCTAAAATCCGAGAAGGTGTCCGCATCTCGCTTCTTGGGGATAAGGGCAATCAAAGTAGATGATGTATGTGGGTGAATGCACCTTGTGATACGGGATTCCTCAATCATTTGTATGAGATCTTGTTTGAGAATATCAAAGAAGCATAGGAAGAATTCGATGGTCCAGCCATCGGGACCAGGACATTTGTCCTTGCTGAATGCCTTAAGAACACCATGAAGCTCATCCTCTGAAATCGGCCGATATATGGAGTCGTTACTGGTGTCATCAAACATGGTGGGGAATATCTCAATTCCCCAAAGTATATCATGAATGGCACATCCATTGCCTCTGCTATATTGGGATTTAAAATCAGCGAGTGTCGCATTGGTGATGTCCTGTTGAGAATATATGAAGCCGCCATTGCCGTCACTGATCTGCCAGATAGCATTAGTCTCTCGTCTATGATTAGCATATCTATGAAAAAAATTTGTATTCCGATCTCCCAACCGTAGCCATAATGCCCTGCTCTTGAGGCGCCATGAGGATTCCTCCAATTTTAATAATTGGAGTTTTCGGTGATTTAATTCTGCAATCTGACATCTAATGTTGAAAGACATAGTGTTGGGGTTATGAGCAGTATGGATATGATCCAGATCACTTTGGATGTGTTGTAGCTCGACCCGATTCCTTTTCTTATTCGCAGTCTGCCATGACTTCACAATGGAGCGAATGTATTTCATACGAGTATGAAAAGATGGGGCACATGATGAAGTGGAGATGGCCGAGTCTCGCCAAGCGATGGTGACCATATGGATGAAAGCAGGGTCCTCAATAAATGTGCGGTCGAATTTAAAAGGAAAATGCTAACTGAATGGCCGTTGCCGCCATTGTATGAAAATCGGCCGGTGGTCTGATATAGATTCATTGACAATGGAGAGGAATGGCATTCCCATATGTTCGATGACATTAGCCTGAATGATAGCACGGTCCAATCGTTTGGCGATATATGTATCACCCGTGCGTCCATTTTCCCATGTATAAAGTCACTTTAGGAGAAAAGTAAAAAATAAATCTGAACACTTTTCCTTATGCCAAAGATCAAAGCCTTAAGGAACCACTTGTCCTCTGGTACCCAAATTTTAACAAAGAAGATTCCATAGGTTGATCTAGTATAGGAATCCTCCCTTCAAGATGTAGAATCTGATTATCAAATTCTTGAAATGGTTTTGCATTTGCAAATCTATCCAAGCGATCAAGTTGCCGCTCAACAACATTATCAGTTTTGGATGATTCAAGAAAAATTACATCTCTAGATACAACAAACCCTTTATTTACTTCATCATAGATACAATATTCTTTGGAGGTGTTTGAATACCCCAGGAAGATACACTTACGACTTCTTGCACCAAGTTTGTTTCTATGTACCTTTGGTATCAAGGCATAACATGTGGAACCAAAGACCATGAGATGATTTACCAAAGGAATGTGCCCATACCACATTGCATAAGGAGTCTTGTTTCCAACAGCATTAGATGGACATCTATTCTTTACATATACAACACATAGAACTGCATCAACCCAAAACATCAATTTTACATTTTTGAAAAATGCCATGGGGTGCACCATATTTAAGATTGTCCTATTCATTCTTTCAGCTACTCCGTTCTGTTGGGGATTATAAGGCACAATTGTTTGATGTTTGATCCCATGTTGGCAAAGATAGTTTTCAAATCCATTTGAAGTTTATTATTTTCCATTATCAGTGTGAACAGAGCCAATCTGAGATTGTGCATCATTTTCAATCCATGTATGAAAGTTCTTGAATGTTTGAAAATCATCATATTTGTTCTTTAATAAATAAACCCAACACATTCTAGTGTAGTCATCAATAAATGTCATCATATATTTATTTCCATTTGTAGAAGGAACAAGCATTGTGTTAGGCCCCTATACTACTAGTGTAATCCCTTAATGTTATTAGTACAACCCACTTATTATATTGATGTACCCATGTAGTGCCCATATTGTTACTATTGTGCCCCATAGAAGCCCACTATTGTTATTATTGTGCCTTTACATTATTATTGTTATGTCGGCTCTGATTATGTTATGAGCCTTTAGACTCCTATATATAGAAAGGAGGTCTTTTCATTTGTATCATCCAAGAATTGTTCATTTATGTAATATAAAGGAGGTTTCCCCCTCGAAGAGGCTGAATTCTAAGGCGTTGATCTATCTTTTCTATCTTTTTTGAGCTAGTTTCATAACATTTGGTATCAGAGCTTTGGATTCTAGGGTTTCACTGCGCCAAACAGGTCATCGTGGCATTTTCGCTATAACGTTTTTTATGTGATGTTTCAGAAGTCGCAAAAAAAACCCAATTGAGAAGACTTGGCACTGAACTTTGGGTCCGAATTTTAGAGTGTTTAGCGAGATATTTTCGGAGATATGATCTGAGCAAGTTGGCATTTTTGCAGACTCCTGAATTACACTCAAAACAGGTGACCTGGGGAAAATCGTCATAACTTTCTTTCTGAGCATCAGATTGAAATTTCGTAAGAAGGTACAGAAAGAGGACGGACTTTAGTTTTCATTTATATTTTTCAAAGCAAAAGGTCGAAATAGTGACTTGTGGCACATCGTACAAGTTCGCTCTACTGAACTAGTCTATAATCAGGTCACTGTGGGAGATTTCGCATAACTCTTCCTTGGAGAATCCAATTTGGAT
>APFE030141579.1:81143-96662 GCA_000404065.3 Pinus taeda
AAAAATGGAGTAGTTGAACGAACTAGATGTGATAAGACATGATGATATTCAAATAACCAACATAGTTCAACAACAAAGATCTAGGTGGCATGACAAGTATATAAAGGAAAGAAAATTTCAGCCAGCAAATTGGGCATTACTTTTTGACTCAAAGTTTAAAGATTTTCAAGGAAAATTTCAAACTCATTGGCTTGGGCCTTATGAGGTTGAAATGGTCTTTGATAATCGTGCGGTCAGGATTAGAACCATTGATGAAGAAAGAGTGATCTTCCTTGTAAATGGTCATCGATTGAGAATTTATCACAAGCCACTAACAAAGGAAGAATATGTTAAAAACTTACAGGACAATATTGATTTGAATATGATTAGGAAGGATTTTCCTTCCTCTCCAACTTGATTTGTAAAGCTTTTTGTTTTCGAACCCAAAAAAAAAAAAAAAAAAAAATTGTATAAACATGAAAACCAACTATGTCGGCATGTTTATACAGATGAAAACCAAGAATTCTTGGCACCCTAAATTTTCTTTTTCAAACCTATTCTATTTCTCATTTTCTTTATATCCGTCTTTTTCTTTTCAGCATAAGTAACTACAAAATTGTTGAGAATCTACAACTTTGACAAAATTATGCAGCTGATATTGACAGGAATCATTGATTGGGATAATCAAAGATTTTAGCATAAGGGAATGATCAAGCCTACAATTGAAAGCACCTGAGGAAAATTAAAAAAGAACCAATTATTAGAATAAAAAACTTGAAGGTATGTAAATATTGGATTTAATAATAAAAGTAAAAACATTAGATTATGAAATAATATAGACGTTGTACTCCCATTCGAAATAATGAAAACTGCTCTAACTTCGGACTGAGTTATAAATATCATGTCATATCAATGAAGTTAGCTGGAAAAGCCCATTTTCCATTCATCATTACTCAAAGACTTCATTTTCAAAACCTTGTTTCATTGATAATTCTGCTCACTCGTATCCATTTATGATATGTTTTCTCAAGAGTCATTCTACTCATTTCCATTTACCATTTCATTCTCGTCCATACTCATATTTTTGGAACTGATATCATTCCAAAGCTCTATCAAGGAAGTAATTGTGGAGTAAAACCTCACCAACATGGGAGTCATTGGTAGAACATAGCCAAATGGAAAGAATTTCATGGGAGGGTACCCACAAGTCAAGCAGATGCTACAGCAAGTGCAGTGGTTGGATTTTATAGAAATTTTTGATGGCTATGACAAAGAGGTAACCAAGTCTTTTACAAAATCCTTTGATGGAACGGAAGAAGAAATCGAGGACGGAAAAATAGTGGTGACATAATCCTTCGTGGCCAAGGTAACTGGACTACCCAGGGTTGGCGAGAGGTGGTTCAAAAACAGGGGAATTGAAGGGAATGAATGGAAGGAATTTCTAAAGAGCCTAAGTATGGATATTATTATTTTTAAAAAGGGTATTCCAAGCATGGCGCTCAAAATTAAATGGAGGAATTTACTGTTAGTTATTTAGAAGTTCATTACTTGTGAGGGTAGATTCATTAGCATGGTTTTCTACCATGTTCGTTTAATGATGTGCTTTCTTGAAGGAAAATGAAATCAATTTACCCTATTTTCTAAATAATAGCTTGAAGAAGATGTCTCACAATTCTCAAAGAAAAATATAGTTCATTGAAAATATTATTTATCATCAAGGTCTTGTAAAAATTCTTATTGAAGACCATCTTGAGAATTTAGGAGATAACTGGGAGAGTTTTCTAATCAGAAATCGTTTTAAGGAAATAGAGCAAGAAGAACCTAGTAGTAGTAAGGTAAAGAAAAGTAGAAGAAAAATATCTAAAAACCCTACTGATAACCTACTTCTACAATCAGAGCAACATTCAGAAGATGAAATTCCCCTTGTAAGTGTTTTAGAAAACATAAAGAAGAAAAGTGTTAGAAGAAAGAAAGCTAGTGAAAAAGAATAAAATACACTCAGAAAGAAACCAGGGAAATGGAATAGGAAAACAACTGAACAAGCAAAAGTTCAAAAGAAAACTCCTACTAGAACTTCATCTATTATTAGGAGGCGTGCCAGAATCATCAAATCAACAAAGGAATCATTTCGAGAATCTATAGAGTTTGTCAATTTGGAGAAAGATGAAGAACTGAAGATTCCATCACCTATAGTTCCACTACCAGTTTTATCACTAGCTTTATCATTAGTTTCATCACCAATTGCTAATACAATGAGAAGCACACCCAAGATTGACCCAGTCCAACAAGAGATATATGACTACATTGAGTCTCTGGAGAAGAAAGCTACAAAAAAGGCCACTACATCCTCAAATCAAGGAATTCAGTCTAATAGTTCACAAGAACCTCCAATTGTGAATACTCTCAAACAAGAAATTTTTTAATTGGAGACACTAAACAGACACTTAAAACAAGAACATGAAACATTGAAAGTGCAGAATGAAATACAAATGACTCAAAATGACAACATTCTCTTACATCTTGCTATGTGGTATGATAAGAATAATAAGCGAAATGAAAATAACAAGTCTCTAAGAGGAAGGTCATAAGTTTAAAATACAAAACTTTGATGAAAAATCCGAAGATGGTAGTTGTTAAGGAGAAGGTAAAGAAAACAAACTTGGGTGTTCTGGCTCAAGTTTTCGAAGGAGTGTATTCATAGAGAAAGGCTATTAGTTTTGAATTTTTGCATGAGGACATGCAATGACCTCCGTGTGGGGGAATGTTGAGCCTCTCAATTGCTTCTTTTTGACACCCTTTTTCACCTATTTTATTCCTCTTTGACCATCATAGTCACTCAATGGGCATCAAATCACAACATTTATTGCATGGAAGCTATATAATTGTCTTCTATTTCATAATTTGATAATGTTCTTTATTATTAGTCTAATATTTTCTTTAGCTACCAAATTAGGATGATTATGCAACTAATGCATAATTCAATAGCCAAGTCCATGGTTTGATAGGTTCCAAACTGTCATCTGGAGAGAGAAACATAAGGAAAGGTGGCAATCAATGCACTCAATGATTCCCTCCTACCTTCATGAACCAAATTGATAAAAGAAGCTTCCAGTTATGTGGTCCAGAATAAAGTCAACTCTGTCAACTATAACAGGCGAGCAAGGAACGAGATATACGCCTCACGATTTGCTTTGTTAATAGAAAATCGTGAGTGAATTTTGTTATAATATCTTTTAATAGTTAATTTTAACATTCTATTAGCAAGGATAAGCAAAGATCTCTGAACATTTAATGATACGGGTTTTTTAAAAGTCCTCACAACAAACACAAACACAGTGATTTTTATGTGACAGTGAAGACTTAAAACTTTGTTTTTAATATTCAGTTTATGAAAATTGTTTTCGTTTCCATGCATGGTTGATTGTTTGATTGATAGCGTGATTATCTACTTCTCGTGGAGGGCCCCCTCAAGCAGTAAGGGTTCTTGTTTGTTTCAGTAGATAGAGTTTTTGTATAATTTCATAAGCTTTTTGTTCTCTTCAATTGAGTAGAATTACTTTCATATTGAAATTATGATTGTTTTAATAATCATCTCTTTTGTTTATAGATGCACATGAATTAAGCTTAACAACAGTTATAGCAATGATATGATTTATACTTAGATGGTACTTTATTTGCCTTATAGAATAGAGGATTTAATTGCTGTCGGAAATAGATATTTCATTTCAAACATAAGTGATTTATAATTTGAGCAGGTGTGGATGTAGTTAAGCAGAGATTCAATTTATTTTAGTTTTTCATGTAAGAGTGTGTTATATTGATAGATGAGTTGATTCTTACAAATCATATTTTAGATATATAGTAGTGTGTGTGTATTATGAATTGAATTTCATTTTACAAGTGTGAGATTGATTTATAGGTTTGAGATTTTTATTGGTTTTGTGGATTTCATAATTAGATACAATTTTTATAAGAGTACAATTAATTTTCATTTACAATAAGTGTGGGATTGATTTACTTATATGCAGAGCTGTGATATTTTCTATAAGTAGTCTTCAATAAAAGAGTGTTATCATTTTATTTTCTAGGAATATTTTCTTTGTTCATGTGCATTTCAATAACTTAATCTAGAATTTATATTTCGATAACTCGGCTTAATTTAGAATTGGTGTAAATAATCAAAGATTTCTAGTATATACAGTACACTTACACTTCATCAGCATACTATCCATGCACGATAATTTATGCAAGTAATTTAAGGTTAATTAAATTACCAAAAACAAACATACAAACAGTTTAGGACAAAAAGACTCATAGCCATCCCATTAGAATCAATACTTTACATCAAATGACAATTTGAACAAGGTTTAGGGATTAACTTCTACTATAATCTCATTCGTGTATGTCTTAAATGGTTTCAGCTCATTGACTTCGTTTAAGGTATACTCCTCATAGTTTTGTTGTTATACTCTTGTGCTTTGTACTTCAAGCTATTAATCGTGGGTTGATTTCGTCCCCATTTTCTAAGCATTTCGTTCTTGCTCTCACTCTAACATCTCCACATTCGACGGCCAGAACTAAAACATACATGGTGACAGTCGGGCCCACATACTGGATGGGGCTCCTATCTTGAACAATGTGAGATCTGATCTGGACTTCAAACCAGGGAAACCCCTTAACTGTTGGTGGGACATTTTTCCCAGTCAACATGTAGAGAACATCTTTGTCTACTAGCACAACAACTTATGGACTTCAAAAGGTGCATCTAATTTCTATGCAAAGAACAATAAAAATTCCACATTGCATTTGATGCATTCATTTTTTTCAAGTCATCTTGACTATTTAAGACACAAAGCCTTAGTCGTAATTAATAATAGATTGATTATTATCATATTGAATATATGATGTTTAGGTTATCCAAGAAATATAATAACTTAGGAAATAAACGAAAATAAAATCAACCCCTCATAACTTAAATATTTAAGAGTTTGATGTAATGAGGAACTTAGGCTTCTCATTGATTTGGTTTATATAGTAATGGTGTTGTATGATCCAAATACCTATGCATAATCTCTATGAATGTAATTAAGCCAAAGCATCAACCATTGATACAAGAATGCTCGTAAATGTTGTTCTTGAATGTCTTTGCATTGGTTTTAATTGGATAATGCTACGTGCGGAATGTTTCTTACTATTTTCTCTCACTTGCAAATTTGTTATCTGCCATGAGTGATTTTGTTGTGAGACTATTATTCTAGGCCCCTAAGCATTACATCATAGGCTGCCTTATTGCCCAAGGATAATCTCACATCACAATGCACTTGTGCTAGGGTAGTTTTCTCTTTCTCTATTGCACCTATTAGGTTACCATAAATGTGGGTTTGTCTTTGGCTCCATCTGATTTTTTCACTTTGAAACTTCTACCTAGTATTAGGAGTGTATGCCTTACTCTCAATTCCATAGCTAATTCGAAAACTATTAGATAGTGGCATCACTCAAATTCTCTTTTGACGACAAAAGTAGGATTTTCTTGGATCAACCCTTTTTGGGGATTTTTCTAAGGTCATTAAAAGTTTAAACTGAACATCCCTCTTCTCGAATATTGATGTGTATTTCTATGATATTTTCACTATTATTCAAGGCCAACACATCTTTCCCTAAGGTCCCCTATGGTTTTTACCCTTTTGTCCTATCAAGGTGAAACACTAAAGGCCTTATTCTTTCATAAGAAGGCTTATTCTTATTGTGGCTAATCCTAATGGATTTTGTCAGGTCCCTATACTACTAGTGTAACCCCTTATTGTTATTAGTGCAACTTCCTTATTGTATTATTGTGCCCATGTAGTCCCCATGTTGTTATTATTGTGCTCATAAAAGCACAATATTGTTATTGTTGTGCCCCTACAATATCATTGTTATGTAGGCTCTGATTGTATTGGGACCCCTTAGGCTCATATATACAGAAATGAGGTCTTTTCATTTGTATCATCCAAGAATTTTTCATTTGTGTAATGTAAAGGAGGTTGCCCCCTCGAAAATGTTAATTTTGAAATTATTGATCTATCTTTCCTTCAATTTTGTGAGCTGGTTGCATAACATTTGGTAACAGAGCTTTGAATTGTAGGGTTTCGCTGATTCAAACAGTTCATTGTGGAATTTTTGCTATAACTTGTTTTCTACGAAGTTTCAAAAGTTGAAACTAAAACTCATTTGAGCTGCACTCTTAACAAACCTTGGGTCCAAATTTCAAATCTTGTCTCGCTATATTTTCGGAGATATAATCCAAGGAAGTTAGAGTTTTTGCAAGCTCTCAAATTGTATCTCAAATAGGTGACCTAAGGAAAATCGTCATAACTTTCTCTTTGAGCATCAGATTGAAATTTCGTAAAAGTTACAGAAAGAGGACGAACTGTAGGTTTTTGTGTATCATTTCCAGGTCCAAAAGTCGAAACAATGACATGTGGCACGTCGTACAACTTTTCTCTACTGAACTAATGTATAATCAGGTCATAACGGAGATTTGGAATAACTCTTTCTTAGAGAATTCAATCTTGATCAGATTTGTGGTGTTGGAAAGAGGTCTCAGAGGGCTACCACAAGACGAAATTTCAGATCTTGGAGATCTGAAATTACAAAGATACAGCAGATTCAACATCAAGCTCCTACAAAGAAGAAAAAAAAAGGTGTGTAGTCTTTCTAAAAATTTGCATAAATTTGGTTTGAAAAATTAGTTTGAAGTAATTCAAAGGGCACAATGAAGCATAATTATCATTAATTGATGCCTCAAAGAAAGAAAATTGAAACACCTAGTAAGCAACCTAAAAGCTCTACCATGACTCATGAAGAAGAGGAAGAAATGCAATATGATGTATCAATATTACAAGACCAAGTGCAACAAATTTCACTCTCACAAAAAGTAACAAAAGCTAAGGCGGATGGTTTAAAGAAAGGCATGGAAGCTAAAATGGATGGTGTGGAATCTAAGATGGATGGATTAGAAGTAAACATTGAAGGTTTGAACAAATACATGGAAGGTTTGAAAGGAGGTTTGATAAAGTTGCTTCAAGAAATGCTTCCTAATGGTGGAAACTCATAATGAGAACAAAAAAAAAAAATCAATCATGATTCCATAGAATCTAATGTTGGATTGAAAAGCCACCATGTTCCAAAGATCGATATGAGGAAGTTTGATGGCAAGGATCATGTAACACGGATACTACAAATGGAGCATATTTCAATCTCCATAATGTGTAAAACACACAAAAATATGCATTGCAACTTTATATTTAGAACTCAATCAGTTTGTATGGTATCGATGGCTTTGCTCTCGTAAACAAATTGTCACTTGGTCAATTTTTATGGATGAAATGATAACACATTATGAGGGTACAAAAAGCAACACCTTCTTTAGGCAATTGATAAATCTCAAACAAAAGGGTTCAATGATGGAGCACATTGAGGAATTCCAAAAATTGAATATAAGGGTAAAAGGTATTATAGAAGAGCATAGAATTGATGTGTTCATAGGGACTTTAAAAGATAACATCCAACATGAGGTTCACTTTTGGGAACCTGATTCATTGGAGAAGGCATTCAAGTTGGCAAGGAAAATTGAAAGCAAAATTATGGTAACAATGAAGCCTACCACTCAACTATAAAGATGTAAGTGTTGTTGCCCCTAGCCTTCCACAACCTACAAGGTTGACACCACAACAATTGGAAGAAAAAAGAGCAAAAGGGTTTTGTTATAGTTGTGATAGCAAATACATTAAAGGTCATAAGTGTGTTGAGAAGAAATGATTTTACATAGATTGTGAAGCAAAGGAAGAAAAAGAACAAGAAACGTCAAAAGAAAATGATATACACCAAGAACCAACCCTAGAAAAAGAAAAACGAATACGACCATATCTTGTAATGCATTGACAGGAATTACCACTCCTCAAACTCTCAAGATAGAAGGGCATATCAAGAAGAAAAATGTAATAGTGTTGATTGATTCAGGTAGTACCCATAATTTTATTCATTGTAAAATAGCCAAGTATTTGAATTGCTTCCTATATCCAGCGCCAAAGTGTCAAGTGATTGTTGCAAATGGAGGAACCATAAATTTCTCTGGAAAGTGCCATAATATCAAGTTAGCCATGTGAGAATATGTATTGAATAGTTCAATGCTTTCCATTCCAATGGGTGGTGTTGATGTTGTACTAGGAGTCCAATGGCTACAATCTTTGGGTACGATAGCTTAATTTTCAAGAACTTTTCTTGAATTTTTTTGGGAAGGAAAAGAATTTGAATTAAGGGGTATCGCAGAGAAACTAGAAAGATAATCAACTCTAATAGCATGACAAAGCTTCTAAAGGAAGAACAACAAGGTGTAATTGCACAATAATGTTTACTAGAGGTTCCCACATCGAATCATCTATTTCTCCAGATCTCCAAACATTTTGGATAATCATTCCAAGGTATTTGAGACTCCCAAAGGCCTCCTACCTATTTGTGATCATGATCATGGTATTCATTTGATTCCAAGAAGTTTTCCCTCAAACATCAGGCCTTACAGATATCCATATGCCCAAAAGAGTAAATTGAACATATGGTTGCAGAAATACTAGACGCTCATATAATTCAACCTAGTCGAAGTTATTTCTCTACTCCAGTAGTATTGGTACACAAGAAGGATGGATCATGGCACATGTGTTTGGATTGTAGAGAGCTCAACAATCTCACTATTAAAGATAAATTTCATATTCCTATCATTGATGAATTATTGTGTTGAACTGGATTGTCATTGATGTCAATATGGCAATATTCTAGGAGAAGCAGAGAAAATCCATGAAAAAAAAGGAGTAAGAAGCCAAGGAGCAAAGCCATCAGGGAAGCCATCAGAAGAGGTCTTTAGAAGTAAAGAGGAACACATCAGCGGAGGTGCATAAACAGTGTTAACAAAGGAGTTAACATATCAGAGGAGTATTGCTGATTGTCAGAACATAGAATATTAGAAGTCACGGGAGTAGTCAAAGGAAGGTCTATTGAGCAAGAGAGGCATATCGGAAAAGATATCAGAAGCCATCAAAAGAGAAGGAGAAAGAGTAAAGAGGAGAAGCCATCGTGGATTCATATCAGACCAGAGAAGAGCGGAGAGTCAAGGGCGCTAAGATGATTAGGTTCTTGAGTGAGAAGTGAGAGGTTTGAGACAGAGGTCAATTTATTGTTGTAATTGAGCCAAGAAGGCAAGACTCAATTTGACAGTTAACCGCATATCCGCGTTCAACGGTTAACCGCTTATTTCTTTGTATTCCCACTGAAAAGCATAAATCTCAGTGCTTAATTCTTTTATTCACAAATCATGATTATCTTGTGTTAAGTGTTAATCTCGTGGTTAAACGATTAAGCGCTTTATTTAAGTGACTGATTAATGCACGTGGTTATATTCCAAAAGGCAAGTTTGTAACAGTGGCAGTTGTTATCGGGTGGACACTAGGCAATAAATGGTATTTAGAGATGAGCGCATGATTCCATTAACCGAGTGACACGTAGCACTCGGGTGAAGAGAGAAAACCACCTTTTCAGGTGGTTATTTTCCTTGCAAGTGGCTCACCTGAAATGCATGTAGGTCGTTGGATCTAGCACAGGTTGATCGACAAGGAAGGATCAACGAACGGATCAACGGACGATAAAGGATCAATAGCAATATGTATATGGACCCAACTGGACCACTACAATATGATTTAATATAATATCGCATCCGTCACATATCACAAGCCTCTTGTAAATCCTTGCCACATTGAAAGCATCGATTGCAATATATATATATATATATATATGGACCCGACAGAGTTATTAAAAAGTTTTAATAATTCATATCGTCCGCCGTAATTGGAGGTTATCCATCAACATATTATATAAGGAAATGCACACTATAATACTGCAAATTGCGATAATATATATATATATATATATTATATTATATATATATATATTATATATATATAATATATATATATTATATTATATTTATATAATATTATACGGAACCCAACCTGAAATTTATTAAAAAGTATAATCATTATTCGCATCCAATAAGGGCAATCGGCAATCGGCCATTGGCGTTGTTATAGGCACGACGTATAAAAGACCTCCAAAACTTGCGATTGCGATTGAGATTGTGACGTGGCATGTGGGACTTCCTTGTTGGTACAACCTCTCCTATGAAATCCTCCGTAAATGTTGAATATATTGTATAAATATTGAAAAAGGGCCTCTCTTATATAGTTTTAATATGCAACATTTTTTATTGTAATTTGGCCTCTCTTTCGGATTAACGTGTCCTGTGAGTATTGCTAAACTTGAATAGACAAAGGAAGCCAGAGATTGGGAAGCCTAAGAATCAAGCGAGCATAGATGGTTGAGCAAGCGTTGAGGAAGCGAAAGCTCAAGAGAGCAAGGAGAAAGCCAAAGGTCAGGGGTATCAGGCATATAAAATAGAGAACAAGGAAAGTTTTAAAATGTTGACAAACTGGAAAAAAGGAGCAAGCCGTAGGTCCAACGTAACAGAAAAGTGTTGAAGGTCCAACAGGACAGAAGGAAGATGATGGTCCAGCAGGATAGGAGGCAATCGAAGGACAAGCAACTCTATTGATTGTGTTACCCTGTGAAAGCCTCAGACCTATGATGAATTAATCAGGGACATAATGCATTCTGAAGAACAATTATGTGATGTAATAAATAAAGTTTTATTTGACATCATTTGAAGGGAGAAGTAGCTAGCAGAGAAACAGTCACGCCTGAAGCATTTACTGTGACAGTTAGAACAGAGGCTTGAAACAGAGAGTTGGTTCTTGTGCAGAGCTTAGTGCAACTAATAGCAGACTCACTAAAGTTGTGTAGAGACATTATCAAATATCATGAGGGCTATTTCATATCATCATGAGATAAATTTTGCAGACTCTGTGTGGACAGTATGAAGAGTTGTATAGACTTCTTCATAAGAAGACTGGTTGACATTGATGTTGTAGCATGGAGACTACAGTGAAGTTGTAAACAGACAGACTTCAGTAAAGAAGAGTTTTGGGAGCAGAACATTACTATCAAACATGCCTTGACAAGATTGGGTCAGAGCCCTTGAGGTTGGTGCCTTATAACTGGAAGGATTGGTGTCCTGGGATTTGGTGCTCCTAAGTCCAAGGTTGGTGCCTTGACAAAACAGAGTTGGTGCTCTGGAGGTTGGAACCTCACAAAAGTCCAAGTTGGTGCTTGGCAACGGATTGAAACTGTATATATATTGTATCTATTTTATTGCAAAGATTATATTAATAAAATCATTTATTCTTGTTGTTCATCTTGTGTTCTGGACATAAATGTTTTAACTGATAAAATAATAGTTGAAAAGAAATATTGATTCACCCCTCCGCCCCCCCCTCAATGTTTCCAACAATTGGTATCAAAGCCAGTACCTTCACTCAAAGTCTAACAGCTTGAAGGTTGATCTTTAGAACACAAATGGCAAAGCCAAGGAAGAAAGTCTCCAATCCTCCTAAAGATGTGTCTCCCTCTACCACTGAAATAGAAGACAACCAATTTGAGAAGGCTCCATGGTTCAATGGAAACTTTAATATATGGGAAACAAGAATGAGGAATTTCTTAAAGTCTCAAGGCATTGAAATCTGGAAATCAATGATTGTTGATAACATGATGGATGGAGAATCCAAGGACTATAATGCAAAAGCAATGAAGGCAATCTTAAATGGGCTACTTGATTCTATAAAGAACAATTTAGGAAATGTTCGTCAGCAAAGGGTATATGGGACAAACTTCATGACCTTCACTCAAGGAGCATTGACCATGACCATCAATCAAGAAGATGATGGAAATCAAGAAGGAAATCCAGAACCCATCACAAAAGCTGAAAATGAGAATGATGATATCAAGGCTAAAGAAGATCTAGAATATGAAGAGAATGAAAAAGATTTTGTAGAATATCTCCTCGCTCAACTTATTGCTGCCATGGAAGAGATTATCAATTTGAACAAGGAAAATGAGGAACTTAAGAAGAAAGCACTAGCTGGTGACCAAGACCAAACAAGGAAGAAAGTTGGCCTTCTCAAGCTTCAAGTACAAGAAAGGGATGAAGAGCTTGCCAAGCTTAAGAAGGAATTTCATCAAAACAAAAGAAAGCATCATGAAGAAGTCATATCCATGACAGATCAATTGGATAAAGCAAAGAAACGGGAAGATGCCTTGTCAAGTCAACCTGAACAAAGGCACAAGAGCTTGAACAAATTTGAAGAAGAGATTGGTCAGTATAAGGTAGAGGCCTCCTCTCTAAAATCTCAACTACAAGAAGCAAGAAAGTTAGCACAAGGAGTTGAGAAGACAATGGAAGCATTAGCAATCATAGAAGAACAGGTCAATGAAGCAGAAAAGGAGAGAAACACCATGATATGTCAACTAAAAGCAAAGGATGAAGAAATCTTCAAATTAAAATCTCACATCAAACTTCTCAAGGCCGAAACATGTAAAGCTACAAGGATCAAGGAAGAAATGGAGAGCAGACTAGCAAAGGAAAATGAAGAAATCTTCAAAACGAAGTCAGATATCATCTCCCTTAAAATAGAAGCAAATGAAGTTGCTCATATCAAGGAAGAAACTGAGAAACAACTTGCTAAGAAGAATAATGAGTGTGAAACATTGGAAGAAGAGATTGTCTTCCTCAGGAAAAAGGTTGAAGGGATGAACAAAACCTTGAAGAGCTCTCAAGCCTTGGATGACATGCTCAACCATCAAAGGTTTCCATTTGATAAATTAGGTCTCGGGTATGCAGGTGAATCCTCAAACAAGAATGATAATGCTTCAAACAAAAGGGATGTGAAAAAGCCAGAAAGAAATGGTGATGCTCCCAGTTCCAGCAAAGGCAAGGAGAAAAATCAAGGCAACAATGGAAGAAATCCTGCTCCAAGAAAAAATGTAGATAATGTCAAGGATGCTAGAAACAATGGTTATCATCAAAGGATCTCAAGACAGAAAGACTTCAGAAGTGCATCAAGGAAATATCCATCTCCCAGGGACCGAAGTTTATTTCTTGGTTATTGTTATTCTTGTACTAACTTTGGACACATGGCAAAAGATTGTAGAGCATATCATAAAGATAGATATTATGGTCCCCAACAATCTCCAAAGAACAATTTTGCAGGATGAAATCATGAATTCTTATTCATGAACAATGTAGAATGCTTCAAGTGTCATAACATTGGTCATATGGCACGTGATTGTAACTTAACTTGGGCTTACACAAGTTAGAACCATGCAAAAGAAGAAGTTACACAAGTACGAAGAAGGAAGCTAATACAATCCGAAAGTCCCTTGAAATCTCCAGCCAACAACACATGTTGTTGACTTGATCTTCAACAATTTGAGCATTTGATGGGAAGACTCTGCCAAAAGAGATGATGCATACAGTTAGGGGGAGCCTGTGTTTCTTGATCATTAGTGCAGAAGCTATTCATGAGAGGGTCCTTATAAAATCCTTGTTGAGCTATATTAACTATCATTCTTTGATAAACATCACTTCTCAGGAGTACTCCATTGAAAAACATGATCCTGTAACCATTCTTTAGACTGTTGTTAAAGATGTTTTCCACTTGATCACTAAGCAGAAATTGGAGTAGCGGAGAAGGCCATCCAATGTTAGAGAAATAGGGCAAATAACTATGTTGTTGATATTACAGATGTTAAATGTTTAGACTCAGGGATTTGATGTCAGAACAAGTAGATTATGGACACAAATAGAGGCAACCTTCAAACAAACAGATACATCTGGGAATGAAGCATGAAGCAAGAGCAGTTGGCAACATCTAACAAAACTGAAGCATTGCAAAAAGATGTCAATCAGTGAAAAGAATTTAAAAGACAGTCACAGATTGGATATCAAAATCTACTTGTGGAGATAACTTGCAAAGATCTATTTTTTTCAAGAACACAAGGAAAAGATGGCTCATCAAAAGATTATAGAAAGGAGAATGTTGTGCAGTCGAATATAGCTCAGTAACTTAAGGAGAAGCACAAAAATACAAAGGAACTTTGATCTAAAGAGAGATAGCAAGAAAGACAATTTCAGTGGCATTTTCTCTTGATTCGGACTATGAAGGCCTCTTAATTCTGACTGTGGAGACAATAGAATATGGATTGAAGCATAAAAACCTAGACTTGATCATTTGGTGTGTGTCTATTTGCAATCTATTTGAAAGCATTGAAGTAGAGCATCCTTAAGCATTGTTGAAGCCATGATAAAGTAGTTATGAGACATGAAGAAGGGATAATGTGCTAATTAATGATAAAGCATCAATCCCTCTATCTTGAGTAAAAAGAAGAGCACTATTACGGGGGGAGTAACATACTCATGAAGATCTACTATTCATAAAGAACAGAAGCAGTTTGACAGTGGGAGTTTCTAAGCACTCCTTTTCCATTGATGTCAAAAGGGGGAGAGAAGAAGAATATTTCCATAGGGGGAGATTGTTGACCTGGATTGTCATTGATGTCAATATGGCAATATTCTAGGAGAAGCAGAGCAAATCCATGAAGAAATAGGAGTAAGAAGCCAATGAGCAAAGCTATCAGGGAAGCCATCAAAAGAGGTCTTTGGAAGCAAAGAGGAACACATCAGCGGAGGTGCATAAACAATGCTAAGGGAGGAGTTAACATATCAGAGGAGTATTGCAGAATGTCAGAGCAGAGAATATTGGAAGTCACATGAGCAGTCAAAGGAAGGCCTATTGAGCAAGAGGCATATCGAAAAAGATATCAGAAGCCATCAGAAGAGAAGGAGAAAGAGTAAAGAGGAGAAGTCGTCGTGGAGTCATATCAGACCAGAGAAGAGCGAAGAGTCAAGGGAGCTAAAATGATTAGGTTTTTGAGTGAGAAGCAAGATGTTTGAGACAGAGGTCAATTTATTGTTGTAATTGAACCGAGAAGGCAAGACTCAATTCAACAGTTCACTGCATATCCGCATTCAACAATTAACCGGGTATTTCTTTGTATTCCCACTGAAAAACATAAATCTCAGTGCTTAACACTTTTATTCACAAATCATGATTATCTTTTATTAAGTGTTAATCTCTTGTTTAAACGATTAAGCGCTTTATTTAAGTGACTGATTAATGCACGTGGTTATATTCCAAAAGGCGGGTTTGTAATAGTGGCAGTGGTTATTGGGTGGACGCTACATAGTAAGTGGTATTTAGAGGTAAGCGCCCGATTCCATTAACCGAGCAACACATATCACTCAGGTGGAGAGAGAAAACCACCTTTTCGGGTGGTTATTTCCCTTGCAAGTGGCTCACCCGAAATGCATGTAGGCCATTGGATCTAGCGCGGGTTGATCGACGACGAAGGATCAATGGATGGTGAAGTATCGATAGCAATATGTATATGGACCCAACTGGACCACTACAATATGATTTAATATAATATCGCATCCGTCACATATCGCAAGCCTCTTGTAAAGCCTTGCCACATTGAAAGCGCCGATTGTGATATATATAT